>CAIGQZ010000217.1:12279150-12299076 GCA_903798205.1 Danio tinwini | reverse complement strand
TTAGTCATAAAAATGGACTACATAATCATGTCATAAGCAATAATAACTACAAATAAATGAGCTGATCCACAACAAATAAGTGAATAAACTGAAATCTGAAGTTGAAAAGAATAAAATTAAATAATAATAATAATTCTCTCTCATTCCTTCAGCTTTTTACCAGATTTATCATGGGTTTTCACAGTGAAATGAATCGCCAATTACTCTGGCGTAGGTTTTATGCAGCGGCTGCCCTTCCAGCTGCAAAAATAATAATAATAAATAAAAAAAATAATAATAATAAAAAATATTTGTTTATTTATATTCTTGTCTAAATAGTAACATCTATCTATTTATATATTAGTGGTGGGCTGTTATCGGCGTTAACGCGAGACTCTTATCGGGCGAAAAAAATATCACCATTAATCTATTCTCAAACTTGGATGGGAGCTTGGTCTATAGGCTATGGGGCTATGATGACTTTAAACCTGTGTGTATTCCTACTGTGAAATTACATGTGAAATGTCCTACTCTGACGTGCTAACATGGATGCAGTTCACTAGAGTGAATCTGATTAATGTTAGCTCCACATCTAACTATCAGGCACCTGTAGAGTTTATGCGTTCCAATAAAACATATACAAATAAAATGAAGCGGGTGCTTTTTAAAATGAACGACGGTGAATGAAAGTCAAACCGGTGAGCCGTCTGACAAAAAAGTGCCCTTCTGAATCAAATCAGCAGGATGCCCTTCTGGATCTTTCACTTACTTAGAAGATACTACTGACTTCACTTACATGGACATCTGTAATCTAGTTATTCGCCTTAATAGACAATAATATTACGATGTTTACGTGAAGTGCTTTCATGTAAGAGTTCCCTGTAATTTTGGGTGACTTTAACTGCAGTTCGGCAGTTTTACATTCACTCATGAACATTTCATTCATGCCCCTGTGACAAACTGGGGTATTAGACACAAATAAGGAGTAAAGACTGGTGAGAGTGTTATGGAGTTTAATAACGCACGGCGAATGGAAAGAAAAAAACTTCAGCATTTCGCGGTTTAACAGAATAACAGAATTATTAAACACAAGTACATCTTATTGAACATCATTTATTTTCATCACCAGTTATCATAGTAGAACAGTTTCTAAAGCAGTTTGTGATGCATTTTGGAAACCTGAGATGAGCCCCTGGTCTAATGCGCCACCTGGCTTGAGAAACCCCTTCTCAAAGACTTACTTTAGTCATTATTTGGGTAGCACACATATTCTGAATGCCTTTGGCAGACTTCAAATGAGCAATTTTTATCTAGATTAATCTAGATTAGTTCCAAGATTACAGTGAGATTAATCTAGATTAAAAAATTGTATCTATGCCCACCTATATATATATATATATATATATATATATATATATATCACAAAACCATTTCTCTAACAATCTAAATTTTCTATAACATCTATTCTGAAAAGCTTTGTATTTTACTTTTAATTTTCATTTGTTTGAAGTTTCTTTATTTACCAAACTGTGTTCTTGATTGCTACTCGATTTGGAAGTAGAAAATTTTCATCCATTTTAAGTTTATTCATTCATTTTCTTTTCGGCTTAGTCCCTTTATTAATCTGGGGTCGCCACAGTGGAATGAACCACCAACTTTTCCAGCACGTTTTTATGCAGCACAAGGCCTTCCATTCGCAACCCATCTCTGGGAAACATCCATATACACTCATACACTACGGACAATTTAGCCTACCCAATTCACCTGTATCGCATGTCTTTGGACTGTGGGGGAAACCGGAGCTCCCGGAGGAAACCCACGCAAACGCAGGGAGAAGATGCAAACTCCACACAGAAACGCCAACTGACCCAGCCGAGGCTCGAACGAGCGACCTTCTTGCTGTGAGGCGACAGCACTACCTACTGCGCCACTGCGTCCCCCATTTTAAGTTAAATTAAATTAAATTTCACATGCACTTTTTGTGTGTGTGTATGATTGAACTATAAATTCCAGGGTGTTTTGGAGCACTAGATACGCCGCCCTCTCTTTTCTGGGTCACCGGACGCGCCGGCCATGATCATATGCTGTCATTCTTGGGCTAATTCCCTGCATAGTGCCAAGATGAATGGAAACAATATGACACAGAGTTCATTGTCTCTGATGTAAAAACAAAATTGTGCAATTAAAAACACTGAAAGTCCCCCTTAAGCAAGCGACATGGAAAGCAATACTTTGCCTGAGGCACAACAGTGGTTTGTATTGTTTAAGTACTGATGGAAAATGATAAACTTCATACACAGTTAAACTTGTTCTGCATGTAGATGTGATGCAATACTTTAGTAGACTGTTTACCTGTGATATAATAGAAGCTATTTCATGGCACTGGTGTAAATTAAATACATGGAGTGTTAACAAAACTGTAGATTAGAGGGGTTTTGGAAAAATTCAGCTTTTACCAAATTAATCCGATGTTAATCACAGTTGGTTCAGATTATTTGATTTGAAGTTTGATTCTTAAGTCGAAACTATTTGTTGGAAACAGTGTTTACACTTAACGAAGCACACAGATTGAGAGCAGATTAATGTTCAGGCATGACGTGCTTAGAATGCAAACATCTGTGGAGAAATCTCACTCCTTTAACTGATAGCCTGTAAGTTAGGTTGATGGCTTACAAAGTTTAAATGCTCCTTTTTAGTAAAAGTCTGCCGGAACAAATCAAGAAGAGGAATTTAGCTTCACTGGTTCCCATTTACAGCTGCATTAAATTTAGGACAAAGCAACAGCGTACTGTAACCATTTACTCTCACTTAAGTGTATCTAAACTGTTAAGAGTTTCTTCTGTTGAACACAAAAGAAGATATTCTGAAGAATGTTGGAAAGTAGCAGCCATTGACTTCCGTAGTCAGAAAAAAAAAGTCTGTCAATGACCGTACTTTCCAGCATTCTTCAATGTATCTTCCTTTGTGTTTAACAAAAGAACGAAACTCAAATAGGTTTTGGAAGAAGAGCAGGATGAGTACAAGATTTTTGGCTGAATTGTCCCTTTAAGGATGTTCTGTTTTGTTCTGTCAGCTATGACCACAGAATGAGCGATTCTTTGATGCATAACATGGTACAAACTTGCTTTCCAGACCCTTCACCCTCTCTGCTCTTCTCCGGTGGAATGAGCTTCCACCCAAAAATACTGTATTCTTCTTGTTGAATCCCTAATAGTTTGTTTCTTTATTATTAGTAGCTTTGCATGTCAGTTTGAAAATGCTGGGTTATTTTAATTCAGTTTTAGGTCAGACATGGGCATGTCAAGTTGAGCTTTGTCTAATAGCGAACATAGGGAAGGACAAAGTTTTTCATCTCGCAGGACCACAGTGGTACATCAATAAACATAAACATTAAAGAGCCTCTATTATGTGTTATAAAATGTCATATTTTAGTTTTATGGGTCTCCAACAACAGGCTGATATGCATGCAAGGTCAAAAAAACACTTTCATTGACTTATAATATGCATTTATTTTTACCTAATTATCCCAGCGACTCACATATGATTCGTTTAGTGATTAATTTGTTCCCAAACCCCTCCTTAGTGCGAAACTAATCTGCGCTGATTGGACCGATGACAGTCTGTTGCAATTGGTCGACATTGTTCAGCACGAGACCCATTGTCGCCAACATTGGTATAGGATCCGATCGAAGCGGACACCCGAAACACACTTCAGAGTAAACTTACTAACACCACAGTCAACTGGGTTCAGCGTGAGACAGAGAGAAATGCCCAACATTCTTATGAAGTAGCACACAAAGTATGTGAGAGCCCAATTCTTCTTCTTTGGCTCTCTGCGAAGGCGGTCACACTTTTTTCCCCCCTCTCTGTCCCATTGTCACGCTGGTAGACAAGGAAGACAGAGATGGTTATCTTTTCACAAGGTTTATTCAAAGGTATCATATAAGTATCACACAAGCAGTATGGCAAGCAGATGTAGAGTGCTAGCGATCACGCTCTAAGCACTGCGGGTAGGAGCTTGGATGTTGATAGCTCGCTAGTGTAGCTCGTGATCACAGGGACATACACAGTTCATCAAGGGGACGGAAGATCCCAAGTGAAACACAAGCCTTCACCTTGAATCAGTGCGATGTACATGAAGACTCAGAAGGAACATCCATGGAAGAGGAGAAGACGAGAGAGCTTAGAGGAAGACAACCATCAGACTTTAATATGGGCTGATGAGTGAAAGGAGGAGGTGAGTTTATATGGTGTCTTTGATTATAATGAGACAGGTGCAGATTGTTAGAACTCCGGGGAAGGTTCACGTGATTGGTTGGGACTGGTTTGAGGTGGTGATCTATGATTGGGTGAGCAGGAACGTTGCAATTTTAAACATATACATTCATTTAGTTTATTTATGGTTGCGAATTGCATTATGGGAGCTTAATTAAAACAAATAAAACCTATGTTGGGTTTGTTTATATTTGACTCAATGTTATCATGGTTATAGACCATTTTGAGGGATGTAAACAAAACAAGACAATGGTCCCAATGTATTTGCTGATTAACTTTTTTTTTTCTAGAGCTTCTGAGAATCCCTAAAAGTCCACATGTTGATAAATGTTATGATAGCTGTTTTAACATTCAATTCAATTCAATTTAATTCACCTTTATTTCTATAGCGCTTTTACAATGTAGATTGTGTCAAAGCAGCTTCACATAGAAGATTATAGTAAATTGAAACCATGTGAGTTCAGTTTTCATTGTTTAAGTTCAGTTTAGTTTAGCTCAGTTCAGTGTGGTTTAATAGTCACTACTGAGAGTCCAAACACTGAAGAGGAAATTCATTGATGCGCAGCTCTACAGATGCTGAACCATGCAAGCCAGTGGCGACAGCGACAAGGAAAAAACTTCACAAATTGGCGAAAGTGAACAATTAAAAAAATAATAATAAACCTTTAGAAAAATCAGGCTCTCCTATGGCCAAACGTCTTGTGCAGAGCTGCAGTCTAAGCACCGGAGGCTGGAGAATGCTGGACCTTAGCAAAGACTCGTCTGTCCCTGGAGTGTCACAGGAATCAGTCTCATGCTCTCCACTCTTCCATGACCACCACAGTGGTTGCTCAGGATACAGCCTGGTCCAGGATTATGAAAACCTTGGGATCATCTCGTCGCCGGTCTTGCATCGCATCAGTGGTGCTGCATATTCTGAGGGCCTCGGGATGAGTACCCCCAGGTGGAAATAGAGAATAAAGAGAATAATTAGCGTAGCTGCTGTTCATAGTGTTTATAAACGAGATGCAAAAAAATCTGCATGGGGCACAATCATGTGTCATACCGCTAAGTGATGCACTGAGTGTATGCTTTGCTAAAAGAGATAGGTCTTTAATCTAGTTTTGAACTGAGAGAGTGGGTCTGAGCCTCAGACATTATCAGGAAGGCTATTCCAGAGTTTAGGGGCCATAAATGAGAAAGCTCGACCTCCTTTACTCGACTTTGCTATTCTAGGTACTACCAGAAGCCTTGAGTTTTGAGATCTTAAAGAGCAGGTTGGATTGTCGCGAGACAGGAGGTTGGTTAGATAAACAGGAGCTTGATTATTTAAAGCTTTATAGGTAAGAAGCAATATTTTATATTCAATACGAAACGTAACAGGCAGCCAGTGTAAGGAGGATAAAATTAGGGTGATATGATCATGAAGTTATGATTGAATTGCCTCTTGTTACAATTATGAAATAGTTAAATAACAGCAGGAAATGTTCATGGGCCAATGACATCACCACATTGAAATGGTCTATAACAGCTCAGTTTACTTATTTTTCTCTTGAGAATATACACATCTGTGAAGGAGTGATTTTCCAATTGAAAGTTGTGTGTGGGTGGATTGCTGCTTTAAATTCACTGTTGTTTTTTTTTATACATTTTACAAAAGCAGCCTTTCTAAAATGTGTCAGCGCTGCATTATACCATATCACATCAATGATTTTTGCACACGCACCATGCACAATCTGTAACCATGTACTAAAGTTTAATTTCATTTAATTAACTAAATTAAAAATTAAGCTGCACGGTGGCGAAGAGGGTAGCACGTTCGCCTCACAGCAAGTAGTTGGCTGGTTCGAGCCTCGGCTGGGTAAGTTAGCATTTCTGTGTGGAGTTTGCATGTTCTTCCCGTGTTTGTGTCAGTTTCCTCCTGGTGCTCCGGTTTCCCCCACAAGTCCAAAAACATGCACTATAGGTGAATCGGGTATGCTAAATTGTCCGTAGTGTATGTGTGTGAATGAGTGTGTATAGATGTTTCCCAGTGATGGGTTGCAGCTGGAAGTTGGTGGTTCATTCCGCTGTGGTGACCCCAGTTTAATAAATCAGAATCAGTTTTATTGCCAAGTGTGCTTCACACACACAAGGAATTTGTTTTGGCAACAGTAGCTTTCAGTGTACATAAAGTGACGAGTGACAACACCAAATTTAATACAAGAAAAGAAAAGACAATAAACATTAAACAGAGATGCAGTTAGTCAAAAAGATCTGGATGTTGAGTTGTACGTACAGATATGCTGTAAATATACAGGTTATAAGGTGCTGTGTACAAGTGGTTATGAGAAAGTATTGCACGTTTATTGCACAGTAGGGGAATATTTAACTGTTCATGAGGTAGATGGCCTGAGGAAAGAAACTTTTCCTGTGTCTGGCTGTTTTTGTGCTTGGTGCTCTGTAGCGCCGACCAGACGGTAACAGTTCGAACAGGTAGTGTGCTGGGTGTGAGGCGTCCAGAGTGATTTTACGAGCCCTTTTACTCACTCTGGAAGAGTACAGTTCTTGAAGTGTAGGAAGGGTCTAAGAAAGGGACTAGAAAGGGAATAAGCCGAAAAGAAAATTAGTGAATAAAGAATGAATAGTCTTTATGAATATTCTTTAACTTATACTTTATATGAATGATTCGGAATTAGATTCTGGGTTTTGCATCAGTTGATGTAGCTCTGGATCGTTTGCAATTTTTTGTTATAATCAAATAATCACTTCTCAAATATTAAATGTTTTCATATTCGTACAATTTAATTTAAAGGGCACCTACGTATGATGAAAATCCTCATTTGTAAGCAGTTTGGACAGAATTGTGTGTCCACAGTCATATGGAGATGATACTCTATTATATATTTTAACTAAACCCGATGAGCATCTGAACTGTCTAAGCTAACTCAGTGTGTTAAAGATGTTAAAGACTGGATGACCAACAATTTTCTTCTCTTAAATTCAGACAAAACAGTATTACTTATTGGGCCTAAATCCTGTACACAGCAGTTCTCACAACTCGACCTGCAATTAGAGGGATACAAAGTTAGCGTTAGCTCTACTATAAAAGATCTGGGTGTCATATTAGACAGCAACTTAACTTGAAAATCATATATCTCATGTCACAAAAACTGCCTTCTTTCATCTGAGAAATATCACTAAGTTACAAAGTATGCTATCAATATCAGATGCAGAAAAGCTAGTTCATGTTTTTATGACGTCTAGGCTGGATTACTGTAATGCTCTGTTCGCTGGTTGCCCAGCATCCTCTATTAACAAAGTTCAGCTAGTACAAAATGCAGCTGCCAGAGTTCTTACAAGCTCTAGAAAATATGATCATATCACCCCAATTTTATCCTCCTTACACTGGCTGCCTGTTAAGTTTCGTATTGATTATAAAATATTACTTCTTACCTATAAAGCTTCAAAGAATCTAGGTCCTGCTTATCTAACCAACCTCCTGTCTCGCTACAATCCAACCCGTTCTTTAAGATCGCAAAACTTAGGGCTTCTGGTAGTACCTAGCATAGCAAAGTTGAGTAAAGGAGGTCGAGCCTTCTCATTTATGGCTCCTAAACTCTGGAATAGCCTTCCTGATAATGTCCGAGGCTCAGACACACTCTTGCACTTCAAAACTAGATTAAAGACCTATCTTTTTAGTAAAGCATATACTCAATGCATCACTTAGTGGTATGATGCATGAATGTGCTCCACGCATCTCGTTTATATACACTATGAACAGCAGCTATGCTAATTATTCTCTTTATTCTCTATTTCCACCTGGGGATACTCATCCCGAGACCCCCAGAGATTATGCAGTGCCACTGATGCAATCCAAGACCTGTGAAGAGATGATCCCAAGGTTCCACAATCCTGGACCAGGCCGTATCCTGAACAGCTACTGTGGTGGTCATGGAGGACTGAAGAGCAAGCTTTGATACAATCCACATTATAAAAGCGCTATACAAATAAAGATGAATTGAATATTGGAGTGATATAAAGCCAATAAGTAATAAATATCCTGACATTAAAATTGGATCCAAATTCTTCCAATTTTAAGGTTGACCGCAACTTGACGTAGGAGTGCAGTTTTCCCTGCCCACCAAATTGATTGACAGCCGCGTATTAACATGTCTCCGTAGTAATGTGTATAATCACATCAATAAGACAGGACGTGCGCAAAGCAACCGGGATAAAAAGATCTGTTCAGGTCTCTGTGATCATCAGTCGTCAGCAAATTTGATCAAGAGTGAGTTTTACAAGTTTAAAATGTTTCTAAAACAGTGCATGTGTGTAATGAATTACAGCGATTTACTTCAGCTTTACTTCATTAACACAGCCGTGTCAGTACAGTTATAAATGAAGACGCTTCAATCCTGGCTTGTGGACATTAAAGCAGGCTTATTTTGTACATAAACATAACAGATATCCATACAGCAGTGGCAGGCATGTGCACACATAGGGCTCAACCTGTGCAGTGTATATGCCCTTTGAGTCTGGGATATAAAATGCCCTTCCAAAATGAACGTAAGTGCCCCCCCCTTCATTCCGCGATCGCCTTCCTCAGCCCCCCAACCCAATAAAAAAAAAGCAAGTGCCCCCCACCCCCCACTCTTTAGTTCACGATTTCCACCACCAACTATAACCTGTATATTAACCTATATCCTGTCACATTTGCCCCGCAAAAACAGTGCAAAGTTATGTGTGTGTCTGTCCGCTGTGTCTGAGTGTGTGCGTGAACTTTGTAATAGCATTGTGTGTGAGTCATCGCAGAAAAGCTTGAATTAACTCCACAACAAATACATCAAATAATCATTGGGAAAGTTCTTACTGTAGTATTTCTCTCAAACGTTACGTGAAATCAGCTTCCTTCATGTCTGTCTGCTATCTGATGCAGCCGAGGCGGAGACAGATGCACACTCTGACAAGCTCGTCGGAACTGTGGGATAGCCAGCAATAAAGGCACAGGCAACGAAAACAGCTACAGACTGTTAAGAGCAGAAACATTCTAAAAGGTATAACAAATAATCTGATGGCCGTTTTGAGCTGAAACTTTGCAGACACATTCTGGAGACACATAGACTTCGCTTAAATTTTAAAAAAGGGGTATAGGTGCCCTTTAAAACCACAAATGATCAGTGTGACCTGGTGAATGGTAAACTATCCTTTGCTTTCATTCTGTCATTCCTTGCGCTCATTTAAATCACTCAACATTTAAATCCCTCCATTATCATATAAACATACAGTGTCGTCATCATCATCATGCTATAATGGCGATCACACTGTTTATCTTTATATGATAATAGAGGGATTCTGACTTGTTTTACAAGTTTTCTCAAATGGTGTCATTCTGAAAGTGAAAGAAAGGCTAAGTAGTCTATATAAGGTGGAGAGAGACAAAAAACACACAGACAGCTGGAATGAACTCATAGTGTGAACACACGCAGGCAGAGTGAAGGTGAGTGAATCTCTCTCACTAAACAGCAAATTGTCCTTGCATGTAGATAAACAGCAACCACATTTTTTTAATGCTTGCATGCTGCTTTTGTATTAGATTTTAGCAGATTTTTCAAAATGCACATATGTAAGTATTGCATATATGAAATAATTCATACCCCTGGCAAATTCTGACTTAATTTTTTTTGTTCAAATGTAAATAAAACCTAAGTTTTATTTAAAAAAAAATCCACAATGATGTCTCTTGTACATCGTCTTATTATCTATAACATACACACTTTATTTTAAAGGTCTGTTTGTTGAATTTAAGTTGCATTGCATCTACATGCCAACCAATTCACGTTAGATTAGGGTTAATTTAAGTTGAAATGTACTTGCAAAGTTTTTTATAGTCAGTTAAATGTTTCTTTAGCAGCAGTATCAACAGGTATTAGGCTAAGCAGACAGTCTAGTAATATTCATTTGGACCATCAAAATAAAACGTTACCCTGTTTTTTGTGTGTATTTCAGCTAAGTGTTTTCATGCCTCCCTGTAGCGTTAGTTACTCGTATGGTCTTGATAATCTTATAGATTAACAAGCACCCTACGTCAGCTGTTTATTTAATTGTTTCCTTATGTATTGAAACATACCCTGTACTGTTAGCCCTTTTTTGTCAGTAGTTTTTTGTCAGTCGTGAAGTTTGCCTGTTCATTCGTTGTTTTGTTTTGTTTTAATAAATCTTTTGTTGGCTGCATTTGGATCTTCACCACTGTTTATTCCCTGCATGCATCTTTTTTGAGAGAAGCCTGCGCTATTTCTGAATAAACATTAAACTTGCTGGTGGAATAAAAGTAACTTTTTAATTCGGAACTTTCCAGGGACATGAATAATTTCAGGCTTGATTACATATGCATGCATGTTTTATTCATTTAGATGATGACATTAATGCACTGTACAAAGACTATTGTGTTTAATTTTCAATGCTATAAAAGTGGAGGTGCTTTTAATGAATGGACATTTCTCATTGTGTGCTCTAACCTTGCCTATACTGTATTCATGCACTAACACTCTGCACTATGTTTAAAGTGTGTAAAAAAAAAAGCACAATGTAAGTTTAAATTGTAAATGTGTAATTCCCATATTATGCACTGATCAGATTTAAGTCATCTTGTTTCTGATTTATGGAAGTCAATTACATATATGACATATAAGTTCAAATTAACTTTATTATATATATATATATATATATATATATTTATATATATTATATATAATATTATGTTTACATGCAATTTCTCATGCAAGAGTTCTCAAAGAATAAAGGAATATTATTATTATATGCACCCCACTGACTCTTTTCCCCCTTCATACTCCCCCACACTCTCCTCATACCTTATACTCCCCATAATCACTGCACTATTTAATATTTGCACATTTAAAAATTTAAAAAATACACTAATTTATTTTGAAGTGTACATACCCACTGCACATATACATGTGTAATTATGTGCATATCTATCTGCATACATTTGATTATTAATAGCAACCTGAACATATACTCATTTATTGTTAATCTCTGTTCATAGCGAATGCAACCTGTATATAATGTTCATAGTACATCCATCTGTAAATATTATCCGTTGTTTTTCTGCAATTGCACTTTAGAACTTGTACCTTGTGCAGAATCACTTGCTGCTATTGCACTCCTGGTTAGACTTAAACTGCATTCCGTTGTCTTATACTTGTACATGTGTAACGCCAATAAAGTTGAATTTAATGTAATCTAATAGTATTGGATAGAAACTGCAAAGATAAATAGCTGTCAGCATTGTATCACACATGGACAATTTTAAAACGCCTTATGACACACATAACACTTTTAATTTTGTTTATTTTGTGTTGAAATCTTGTCAGAACTGATTTATTCCACACCAGCTATTGCTTAATCCAACATGTCTGTGGCTTTCAGTCCTCTGTTTTCAATAAAGCTTCATTGCGTTTTTCATATTAAGCACATTCCTAATATTGATTTGATTGTTTATTTTTTTTTAGAGTCAAAACCATGAATGCCATAAATGTGTTGGAGCTGTTGGTTCTGGTTTGGAGCTTCACTGCTGTATGTAAACCTATTGGGGGTAAGAGTATACATTTCTCTATAAACTGTGTACACTATAAAAAAAATGCTGCATTTCACATGATTGATTTGTGTTTTGGCCCAACATAAAGTACTTAGGCTAGCACAATAAAAAAAAAAAAACTCAAGAATTGTGTTGGTTAAACTAATTTTAAATAAGTAGTTTGAACAAACAGCAAAGTAATTTTTTAATGTATGAGAATTTTGAAGAGCAGGGAAATAAAGTGTGTCATGATTAATAAATAAAGTGTGTCATGAAAGCACTAGACTCATTATTAATATTATCATTTAAGCTGTATTATATAATATGCATTATTATTTTTCAGATTTCCATGTGATCTGTGATGATGTGACTGGAACTGTGGGCAGGGAGGTCATTTTTACCTGCAGGATCTCTCAGTGTAATGAAACACGTTTTAGAATATACAAGTTTCTCTATCCTGAGAGCTTTTCTAAACAAGAAATCTGCAAATTTGCGCTTCCTAATATCTCCTGCGGCGTGTTGAACAAGTTCACATGCACATACACTTCAAATACAACACAGACGGGTCCATTTGGATTCTTTCTGCAAGCACAGGCTTCATTCAGAACAACAACATTCACCGTGAACATAACAGGTAACGTAAAACAATAAGAATTATTATTAATAATGTTGATTATTACTCTGCTTTTAACAATTACTGCAAGATTGATCCTATTGTGGTTTACAGATTGTGATGTTTTAAATGGTGATTTTAGAGATTACATATTACACATACATATCATAGCATTGGTATATATCGATATGTTGTCCTGTTGTTTGCTACTGATCACAAAAGTAACATCTATAAAATGAACGCTAAATGTATGAATATAAACTAGACTGTACCAAAACATGAACATTTACTATATGCCCACGCACCAAAACATGAATAACATATGTGCTATGTTTATTTCAAACCAATATTATTTGTAATAATAATAATAATAATAATAATAATTTGGTGGTGGCTCAGTGGTTAGCACTGTCGCTACACAGCAAGAAGGTTGCTTGTTTGAATCCCGGCTGGGGTAAAAATGTTGCATTACACTCCTCTATCATTCATTCATTTATTTTATTTTTTCTTGTAATAAAGTGTTGTAGTGTAACATTTGTTTGCCTTCTGCTCTGTTAATGTTAATGGGAACAGACAATATCTTAAGAACAAGATATCAATACAGTTGAAACCAGAAGTTTACATACACTGTATAAAAAGGCACATTAACATCTGACTTTTTTTTAAGTGGTTATGTGACCAAACTTTTTCTCTTTTAGGTAAATTAGGATTATCAAATTTGTTTCTGTTATGCTTAATAGCAGAATAATGAGAGAGATATCTTTTGAGAAATTGTTATAACTTTCCTTGAAAGTCACGCAGAGATGTATAAAGTACTAGAGACCCAGACTTAAGTAAAAGACAAGCGCTCTATCAAAAAAGTGACTTGAGTAGAAGTTGAAGTGCTCTTTAAGCACAATACTTAAGTACTTAAGTACATTTTTTGTACTTAAGTATTGCAAATAGTTTGTTTAAAAATGTACTACTCAAGTACTGAACGTAAAAGTACAAGTATTGTGTTATTTAGCACGTGTTATGTAGTTATGTAGTTTTAAAAAAGCAGCTAACGTTATGTGAACATTGCAGCATGATATGAACCGCGGGTAGCTAACGGTAGTTAATTTATCTAGCTCTTATGGATAGCTCAAACTGCTGTTTTGTGTATTATATTATCTTTAACTTGACATGTGTCTTCAAATCTGACGGTAGAGTATGCACTTCATTCTATATGAACTGTCTTTCACTCTGACAAATGCAAACATTGGTTCTAAATAGGGTCACGGGTGGTCTTTTTCCTCATCACCACGAACAGTTAAAAGTGAAGGAGTTGAGGGTAGAATTTCTGGGTTTTCCATGTCTAAAACAAACTAAAGTGCTCTCAATGCAGGCAGGCAGCACTGTCTTCTTTGATCGTCTGATCAATGAATGATTGATTCGTGACATTTTTATAATTGTAACGAGTAACTATGCAACACATAAAAAATCTACTGGAGTAAAAGTATTAAGCTCATCGAAAATATGTACTGAAGTAAAAGTAGAAGTAGGAGAAGAAAACAATACTCCAGTAGAGTACAGATACTACCTTTTAGTACTTAAGTGAAGTAGTGAAGTAGTTCTACTTCATTACAATACATCTGAAGTCACTTTTACATACAATACGATTATTATGCCTCTGAAAAAATTCAGATGATGGTGTTAAGGTTTTAGAAGTTTCTGATTGGCTAATTGACAACATTTGAGGTAATTGAAGGCACAACTCTAGACTAGTATTTAAGGAAAACCTCAAACACACTGCTTTCTTGTGTGACAACATGTGAAAATCAACAAGACAGAATCAACAACAACAAAAAAGCCAGATTACAATTTGCTAAAGTACACTGGGAAAAAGACACAATTTTGGAGACATGTCCTGTGGTCTGATGGAGCTAAGATTGAACTGTTTGGCCACAATGACCAGTGTTACATTTGGAGGACAAAGGGGAAAGCGTACAAGCTTAGGAACACCATCCCAACTGTGAAGTATGGGGGCGGCAGCATCATGTTGTGGAGCTGTTTTGCTGCAGGAGGGACTGGTCCACTTCACAGCATAGATGGCATCATGAAGAAAGAACATTATGTAGAAATACTGAAGCAACATCTCAAGACATCAGCCAGGAAATTAAAACTTGGCCACAAATGGGTCTTCCAAACAGACCATGACCCTAAGCATACTGCCAAATTAGTTCAAATGTGCTTTAAGGACAATAAAGTGAATGTTTTGGAGTGGCCATCACAAATCCCTGATCTCAATCCTATAGAAAATTTGTGCGCTGAAAAAGCTTGTTCGAGCAAAACTTAGTTACACCAATTCTGTTAGGAGAAATTGGCCGAAATTCCTGCAAACTGTTGTGGGAAGCTTGTAGAAGGATACCCAAAACATTTGACCAAAGTTAAACGGTTTAAAAGCAAAGCTAACAAAAATACCAAGGAAATGTGTGTAAACTTTTGACTGTCTAGAAATTAATCAACAATTCTCAAAAAAAATCTCTCATTATTCTGGCATTTAGCAAATGTAAATGATTTAGGTAATCCTAACAGACCTAAAATAGTGAATGTTTAGTATGATTTACCATCAGACATAAAAAAAAGTATGTTCCTTACTATTTAGTAATTGAACAGATAGTGATTGCTCTTTTAAGAGATAACTACTTACTAGGAGCATGTTTATGGTGCCGATTTAGATTAGTCAATTAAATTGAGTTGCATGTTTTTTGGCGGTGGGAGGAAACCGGGGAACCTGGGGGAAACCCACGTGAGCATGGGGAGAACGTGTAAACTCCACACAGAAATGCTTGCTGGCTTGGTAAGGACTAGAACTACTGATGTTCTTGCTGTCAGGCAACAGTGCTAACCACTGGGCCACCGTGCCACCCATTTAGGAAAGGAGGAGGAGTAGTGGTGTAAGGGGGGGGTGGAAGATTTTTCTCATTATGGTTGGGTTTAGGGGCGAGGTTAGGTGCCACGCCTCCTTTTTAAAATCGTACATTTTCGTACGACTCAACACGTACGAATTCGAATGAATTGGCCACTAAACTGACAAAACGTACAATACTTACGTTTCCTCATGAGATCAGGCTGGAACTGGAGAGTATTTATAGTGGCTTAGGAATTGTCTGATTGGTGAATCATAAATTGGATAATGCGGGACCAGCCACAAGCAATCATAAGCACATGATCCTCTTGAAATTAGTTTATAAATAAACTTGACTTAAAATAATGTAGTGGGAGGATCACGGTGGCTCAGTGATTAGCACTGTGGCCTGACTGCAAAAAGGTAACTAGTTTGAGTCCCGGCTGGGTCAGTTTGCATTTCTGTGTGGAGTTTGCATGTTCTCCCCGTGTTGGCGTGGGTTTTCTTCAGGTGCTCTGGTTTCCCCCTCAGTCCAAACACATGCGCTGTAGGCGAACTGAACTAAATTGGCTGTAGTGTATGAGTGTGTATGGGTGCTTCCCAGTACTGGATTGCAGCTGGAATAGTTGGTGGTTCATTCCACTGTGGCGATTTTTGAAATAGAGGCTAAAATGAAGGAAAATTAATAAAAAAAAATGTGACACATAAATTGTCATCATTTCACTTTATATTTGTTGCAACACCTCCTCTCCTTGAATAGGTATTACTCTGAGGGGGTTCTACAGAACTTTGGCTGACTGATTGACACTCGTGAAACAAATTATAGCATTTGAACTGTTTTATTATTTTACCCACATGTGTGGTTTTATCATCAAACAAAAAACATTGAATCATAACAAAAAGACATTTTAACGTCAGAAACAAATTGGTCTAAATAATGTCAGTTATAACTTATCATGAGCACTTGAGTGCGATGCAATTTCTTTCAGATGTCCTGACACTGTTAGGAAAAAGACCGTTGCTGTATGTAGTAAAGTCGTCAAGTTGCCCTCGGTTGAGTAAGATGTTGCTCCTCGAGAAGTTGGAACAACCTTAGTATTTTGTAAACTCCATTTTAACTCAGCAAGCCAACAGAAGCATAAATACCGCAAAATATAAACAGTCCATTTGTTAAGCAATAACTGCATTAGTTCTTAACATTGGACACTGCGAAGGCCAGTAGCAAAAGTGAACCATGTGGTATCCACTCTACCAAACACTCATCTCTTTCTATGGTGAGTGGCTCTTTATAGAGGCGCAAATCAACCTAGTGCCCCCCAGAGGTCGGAAGCAACATTACAACAGTGCAAGAAAATTCATAAATAAATCAGAAAATAATAATAGTAACATTTAACTGTTACATTGTGTTGAGAAATGTGACTGTCTACAGTACAGTGTGATGGACTGAAGTTGCTCTTATGATTTTAACTTTTGAACTTTATCTTTTCCAGATTACGAAAAGCCAGAAAATGATCCTAAAATGCAGGAAACTCATTCTGTAAATACGGTCACCACTCCCACTGTGAGCTGCTTCATCATCCTCCTCCTCATCATCTTATTTACAGCCATTTGCATGATGAAAAGCAACAAAAAGCCATTTTTGGATTTCCGAAGCGGATGTATAAGACTACATCAAACAGAATCAGTCTAGAAAAGGCGTGATGTGATCAACAATGACTTATCTGAACAAAAGCTATGATTTCATCATTTGATCCTCATGAAAGACAAGCTCCAAGAATCTTTTTTATACACATATATCACTGTCTGTTACACATCAAGCTACTGTACTTATTCACTCTGATTGTTGGTTTTAAAGGTGGCATGGTGGTGCAGTGGTTAGCGCAGTTGCCTTTACTGTAGCAAGAGGTTCGCTGGTTCAAATCTCAAAACTGTGTGGAATTAGTATGTTCTCACTGTGTTGGTGTGGGATTCCTCCAGGTGCTCCAGTTTCCTCCACAGTCCAAACACAAGCTATTGGTGTATTGAATAAGCTGAATAGGTCGGAGAGTACAGTCAGATTTGTTATTGTTTAACGGAGAGCAGATATTTTTTAACACATTTCTAAACATAATAGTTTTAATAACTCATCTCTAATTAATTTTATCTTTGTCATGATGACAGTAAATAATATTTTACTAGATATTTTTCAAGACACTTCTATACAGCTTAAAGTGACATTTAAAAGCTTAACTAGGTTAATTAGGTTAACTAGGCAGGTTAGGGTAATTAGGCAAGTTATTGCATAACGATGGTCTGTTCTGTAGCCAATCCAAAAATATACAGCTTAAAGGGGCTAATAATTTTGACCTTAAAATGGTTCTTAAAAAAAAGTAAAACTGCTTTTATTCTAGCCGGAAAAAAAAATAAGACTTTCTCCAGAAGAAAAAACATTATCAGACATACTGTGAAAATTTCCCTGCTCTGTTAAACATCATTTGGAAAATATAAAAAAAAAAAAAAAGTCAAAGGGTGGCGAATAATTATGACTTCAACTGTATATAACTTCAGTTTTGTGTTGGTTTTAAACCTTAGAATAATTTCACTTAAGTTTAATAGATTGTATATAAATAGATATTTCCATGAAAATTATATTATTGATCTTATTGATCACTATACGCTACTTTGTGAGTATATTAAAGGGATAGCTCAGCCAAAAGTGAAAATTTTGTCATCATTTTACTCATCATTTTACTCATATTTGTTTCAAATCTTTATGTGTTATGTTGAATGCCAGTGGCAGTTCTAGTTTAATTGGCACCCTGGGCGAACCACCCCATATACCCCCAACCCCAAAATTTATATATATAAATTTTGGTTTTGTTGATTTGCAACACTTGCTGCGTTCCGACATCTCTGCAAAAAAGGCTGTTACTTTGGTTTCACAGGGCATGAGTGGCGCATATTTCATTGGTGTGCAACCGGGATTCATAACAGGAGCAGCAGGAGCAGCGCGTGAGGTGCGCGGGAATGGTTCTTTACGTGCATGCGTCAATTTGGTTTCACCAGTGTTGTTTCGATTGCACATAGAATAGCAAACTTGCGCATTAAAAAGACAGCAAATGTTAATGGCCCCTACCATCTTTATTCCGGGATTACTATAAATTATTATTTGCATAAAGTAAATCGCATCTCAAAACTTTTTGGGGCACGTTTTTTTTTTCGCATCGTCTCCCCAGTAAGATGCCGCCCTGGGCGATTGCCCATATTGCCCATGCCTAAATCTGCCACTGTTGAACACAAAAGAAAATATTTTGAAGAAATATGAAGTCAATCTAGAGCCATATATACTTGCAAAATAAAAGAAAGTTTTGCAAACAAAAAATTAAGTATTGAGAAAAAATAAATAAATGCAAATCTCCAAAAATCGCAAAGCGAAAATTAATTTTTTATAAAAGAAAGAAATTTAGTTTTGCTAACAAAAATAAAGAAATGCAAAGGGAAAATTAAGCTTTGAGAAGAAAAAAATAATAATAATAGCAAATATAAAAAAACTGCAAATAAAAGTCAAGCAGTACAAAAAAAAATATATATATATACATATATATTCATCCATGAGTTTGCGATACTGTTTTCACTTTGCACAAACTCATGGTTGACTAAAAAGCCAATAAAAATGAGCGTTTCAATTGACTGGACAGTTTTGTTAGCAAAGTTGATGTTCATTAATTGATATATTTCTCAAAAACTTATTTTCACATTGTTTTGTAATTTGCATTTATTTATTTATTTTGCTCAATACTTTATTTTTTGTTTGCAAAACTTTCTATTATTTTGCAAGTATATATGGCCCTAGATTGACTCCATAAAGAAAGCTTGAAATCTGTAACCATTGACATCCATACTGTTTGTTTTTCCAGCTATGGTTTCCAGATGTTTTCATCTTTCTTCAGAATATCTTATTTTGTGTTAAACAGAAGAAAGAAACTCATAAAGGTTTGGAACCACACAGGGAAGAGTAAAATAAATTGGGTGAACTATACCATTAAGATCCCCATTGCATGGGTAGAAATATGGAAAACTATGGTGAAGAAACAGCTCAAGGCAGAACTGTTATTAAAACATTACACTTTTCCAAAACAATTTTAAACACGTTTATTTGCATCAAAAGTCACCTTAAAGCAACATGGGGAATACCTCGCTCAAGACAAAATGAATGGTGGCTTGTATTGTTGTATTGTTTGTAATGGTTGAAAATCTTAGACATGCTGCATTCATCTATTGACACTTGATTTATTATTGCTCACTGTGTGTTTGGAGGTTAGGAAATCCATGAACCTGTTTTATTGTGGGTGGAGTGATTTTGCAGTATAAAGGACTGTGTGGGTTGATAATGATGCCTCCTTTGAATTGACTATTATTTAATAATACTTTTCCCAAAAGCAGCTTTACTAAAAATGTGCCTTACAAAGAAGGAAATGCACTACATTATATATAACGCATTGATTCATTATACTGTACTTGTTTGGCCAGAGAAGAACTGGTTGCCCCAGCTGGGCCAGGGTTCACACAAAGTTTGTTTTTTTATTTCCGTCAATAAGTGGAGTTTTGGTTTCTTTTCTTTTCTTTTCTTTTCTTTTCTTTTCTTTTCTTTTCTTT
>CAIGQZ010000217.1:12234464-12259702 GCA_903798205.1 Danio tinwini | reverse complement strand
TAAGTGTACATTCTACACTGTGAGTGCATTTATTCAGCACTTTAAAGGGCCAATATTACACTGCAAATTTAACACTACACACGGTGTACTTTTAACACTTGATAGATTGGGACCATATATGACCTACAGTAGTGTTAAAATGAACACTTTAAGTGTTAAATTGACACTTCTCATTTTACTGTGTACTACGACACATGACAATGCAGATCTGCTAAAGCACAAAACATTTTGCCATTCCAGCATAAGTATACAATAATATGTGCATGTGTGTGAATTTGTGTATATTTTATGATAAGTATATTATATTCAAAGACATGGGGTTCGTTCTTCAAACGTGGATGACTCAATATGCTGGATTTGGTTATTGACGATCCAGGATAGTGTCATTCTTCAAATCTAATCCGAGAATTGTTGTCACATCAGGTCTGGAGGCTCAGACCTGCTTAGGAGCAGCAGTTTGTTTTATAAAAACAGGATTAGATTGGGTCATTTCAAGCAAAGGTAATACTGAACGTGTGTACCAATATTTATATACAGTTGAAGTCAAAATTATTAGCCCCCCTGAATTATTAGCCCCCCTGTTTATTTTTATCCCCAATTTCTGTTTAATGGAGAGGAGATTTTTTCAACACGTTTCTAAATATAATAGTTTCGATAAATCATCTCTAATAACTGATTTATTTTATCTTTGTCATGATGACAGTAAATAATATTTGATTAGATATTTTTCAAGACACTTCTACACAGCTGAAAGTTACATTTAAAGGCTTAACTAGGTTAATTAGGTTAACTAAGCAGGTTAGGGTAATTAGGCAAGTTATTGTATAAAGATGGTTTGTTCTGTAGACTACAGCAAAAAATATATAGCTTCTATACACACTTCTTAACAATATATGTAGATCTAAAAAAAAAGGATTGATAAATACAACCTTGCCTAATACTTTGAAAAGGCATGGAAGTTTTGATATACACTGTAACACTGTAGCTTTTACAAATTTAATAAGATTGTACATAAAAAATTAAGTTGTTGCAAATGAAAATCTCAATAATTGTATTGTTTCAGCTCATTTTAACTACATTAAGTAGTCTGAACAAACAGGAACCAAGGTTATTTGATCAATTGTTCAACTACCGCATGTCAGCAGTTTCAGTGGTTTGAGACATATGCATTTACTGCAGTTCAGATAAAGCAGATCGGTCACACTTTATTTTAATGGTCCGTTTGTTGAATTTAAGTTACATTGCAACTAATTATCATTAGATTATAAGTAGACTGTTAGGTTGGGGTTAGGGTTGGAGTTAGGGTTAGTGTAAGTTGACATGTACTTGCAAAATTTCTTATAGTCAGTTAAATGTCTGTCGAAGGACTGCTAAATGTCAGTATCAACTGATATTAAGCAGACAGTCTACTAATACTCAAATGGACCATCAAAAGTATGTGTTACCAGCAGATCTTTCAGGAGCACCTCATTCAACAAATCTTTTTTTTACTCTGTATTATTGTCATGATAATTCTGTCTGGTGATCTAAACCAATCCTCTGAAATGCACCATGATACTTTTTGTAAAAGATAATGATGGTCAATATGAGGATGATGATGAAGATAATGAAGCAGCCCACACCCGCAGAGATGGCAGATATAGTAATTTTCTCATGTCCAGGATTCTCAGGAACAATATGCTGATTTTGTCCGGGAACATCTATTTGTGATTCATGACCTGTAAAGTAATTAAAAAGCAATTATTATTATTATTTAAATCATAAACCTAACTTCAGCCCATTGCAGACTGCAGACAGTCAGATTCTCTACACACACACTTTAATTAAATGCTTCAGTGTGGAGAATCTGATTTCTTGACAAACAAATTTCTTCTAGAGATATATCATTATTTATAAGTGTGGTTTACTTATAAACTCATTTCGAGAGGATCACGTGCTTATGATCAACACGGCTGGCACCTTATCAGCTCCGTAATCTGCCCTATTAGATGATTACGGACTCACTACAAATAACCAGAGATTTCGTTCCAGTTATCTTCGTCTTGAAGTATGCTTCCCGCTATAAAACGCTCCAGCATCCCACCATTTAACATTTAAAGATACGGAAGAACAAACAAACAAACAAACTACAACAAAAACTCCAGCCAGAGCCTCGCTCTCCCTGAGAATTCAGCCGCAGCGTTGCCAGTAATCAAGCCTGAATTCCTGCAAAATGCCGGACCACCGGCTCTTCCACCTTCTACTTCAAACTGCCTCACACAACGCAGTCCACAAACTCCAACTAAACTCAAGACGCCGTTGATCCAAGCCATTGCAATAAAGCCAAACTCTTACTGCTCTCCTAGCAGTCCACCCGCGGTAAAGTATATAGCGCGCTTTAAGGGGAAGCGTCGCAAAAATAACTACTCTCCAAGACTAAACATTTTATAAATCTTTTGAAAGACCAGACTCACGTGACTAGAAAGAATTCAACCAAGAACTCACCTTTCAAGCCTCCCGCCCGTCCACAGATTCATGACATTCCAAAGTAATTCGACTGCAAGGATCCAGGCAATTTAATCCGTAAACATTAGTCCATGACATATTCAAACATTGTTAAACATCCATGGATTGCACTGGTATCATCCAAACTAGTGCAGGAGTGCAGCGGCGTCTTTCACACAAGCACTAGTAATATTTGGTCAACAAAATGGATCTTTGATTGACACTCCATTGAGCCAATAAGCTGAAAGGAGAAGTGTCACCATCCAATGAGCTGAGAACCCACTCAATTTATGAATGAACTCCGCTGTAAAAAACTTTGTGAATGAATTGGGCCAATATATATATATATATATATATATAAAAACTCCGCCACATCTGATAGCCATTTAACTTCTGAAAAGATTATTATCCAACCAGTAAGAAACATTCAACACATCAAGCACAGAAGTCCAATTGTAATACACCAGTGACTCATATGTCCATACACAAGTGTCACATGTAACTTTATAATGACACGTCGTTTGGATGTGAAAATGGCAAAGAGACAAACTTCTACTTGACTGCTGTGAATGGGAGGAGGACATTCTGACAAATGTAATAATGCTTCATCCATCGACTCGGCGTTAGATGCATTGCATTTTATGCATTTATTTCTATATCACTAAGGGGTTTAAACTCTTCTTTACTATCACTTCACCTACTCCGTCTTCAAGAGGTACTTCCGGTCCTACCAGACAAGACACAGCCCATATCCTCAGCTCTCCATCCATCTGCCATCTAGTAGAGGGACAAATGCCCACCTCTACCATCCTTGCACACTGCGACAACGAAGCTATCGTACCATGCATTAACAAAGGCGCTTTCCTTCACAGTTGCCAATGCTCTTATTAAGACACCTCGCATGGATATCAGCTAAAACAATGTATTATGTCTGCTGTACATGTACCATGTTGTAAGATTTCATTTCTGATTCTCTCTCGTTCTCATTTCAGAGATCATGACAGACGGCCCCAGAAGCTGACCTTCATCCAACCTATTACACTCCACATCCATTCCAAATACATTCACACTCTACACAGGATACATTTCCGCTCACACAGCCCACAACTACGATGCCATATTCACACTAGCCTTTTTGGGTTTTGAGATGCTCTGAACTAACATCAATTTCAATCCCACAATCCACCTCACCATATCTGATCTAACTTTGCAAGATTAAGAAACTCTATTTTTCTTATTAAGCAAAGCAAAATGGATCAATTCTGCTAAGCACATTCTATGTACATTTTTGACATTCTCTCCCTCACTCATACATTCCAAACGTTTCAGATGCGTTTCTAGGTATAAGCACAACTTGAACTATCCTATACCTCCATTCACTCTCGTTCACCACAGCTCCGACTCACTTAGGGGTCGCCCCAAGTTTCAATTGCTGCAGCAGTGACGCTTAAGCTCATATGTATGTCCAATACCACTATTGTCACACTGCCCCGCACTAACACAGCAGGAAATGCTTTGCGGGAGTGCACATCGCCTCCATACTGATCCTCTGCACCAGCAGAGACGCTCCCCTGAGCTACACTCAACCATAGCACCACTATTATTCACTTGCATCTCTACATATCACTACTAACAGTATTTAACATTCCTGCGGGAGAACTCACAACTCTACAATACCGACCATTACTGCACCTATGCAACAGTAGAGGTGCTCCGCTGAGCTACACTCACCATAGCACCACCACAACTCGGTGACGCTCTAGCTGAGACCTTATTCACTTTCATCTGTACATATCACTACTGACAGTATTTAACATTCTTACGGGAGCACACATAACGCTCCAATACTGACTACCACCGCACCACTGCCACAGCAGCAGAGATGGGAAGTAACGAAGTACAAATACTTTGTTACTCTACTTAAGTAGTTTTTTCTGGTATCAGTACTTTACAAATTTTTTTTGGGCAAATTTTACTTCTTACATTTTTACACAAATATCTGTATTTCTACTTCTTACATTTTTAAAAGCACAGTCGTTACTCTCGTTTTCATGTGTTTGGTAAACTTTACTTTATGTCTTGTCGCTGCGCAATAATATGAGCGCATTTTTGATGCAGTCAGTCTATTTTTCCTCATTTTTCACCGGCGTGCTGCAGCGCGCGGCTTCTTCAATCGCGAACCGTACATGGCCTAGTTCATAAAGCTTACTATGAGAAAGGCAAGGATTACTACGCAGAGTCAGCAAATTTAACATGACTGATGCTGCCCTGTTTATACGATAAGACAACTTTTGCTCGATCAGATCACAGGTAAACGAGACACATTCCCGTCAAAAACATGCTGTTTAAATGCTTAAGCCTTTTGTCCACTTTCGATCATATTGCCACGGGCTTTCTCTGGTCTTTTAATCTAATGCCGCAAAAAATAGTGCTTTTTTGTAAGGATTAGTACATTTAGTACTAAAACAATCAAATACTTTATAAAAAAATGCACTGCGGTTTATTTAGTTTATTTCTGATGAGTTCATATTTCCTAATACAGAATTTATGCTGTTTTTCTGTTTTTATTGACTATGATTTTACAAAGGCCTATACTGTTGTCTTCAATTAATAATTTTAACAAATATTTTACAACAACAAAGGTAACTATACTGGGCAATTCATGTGTATGTACCTGTCTTAATTGTGTATGTTGCTTGTAGGGTAGAATAAATGTATTACAGTTTTTCTCAGTCACGTTAGCACATTTCTCAGATCAGAATTGAAATTTGTAAAACAGTAGGCCTAAGCGCATTTCTCAAAACAGCACGTATAAATAGCAAAACACCATGGATTACCTGCAAAAGCCAGTCTCTTGCTCAAAATCCTTCAGTTCAGCTCTCAAAACTAAATGTCTGTGTCAATGAACATGTCACTGGCGTCAGAATGACAAAATTCCTTGTGTCATTGTATATAAACAAGACTCAAATTACTTAGTAGTCATGTTGTCAATATAACAGTGTTATAACAATGGTAACTTCTGTTCTGATAGATAAAAAAAAAAAACTTGGTCAAGCCTAAACATTCCCTCCTCCACATATTTCTCAAACACACTTTCTACAGTTTATTCTCTTACCAGTATCCCCTTGGCAGACTGCAGTGAAACCTCACAGCAGCATGAAGATCTGCACTGCATTTATTACAGTCATGGCTTTCAGTTCTCAACTGAAATAAAAGACATACAATGACAACGATGAGATTTAAGCATTACTAATAAAGAGGTTCTAGAGAGTATGGTCATGTTTTATTTTAAGGTGTCACTTCCATGTACTTACTATAGTAATTACATTATGCATCAATACATGTAACTAACCCTATACAACTCACATTATAACCCTTATAATAGAGTAAGTGCATGCAAATATTAATATTACTCAGTAGTTAGATAAAGGGGCGTTGCTTGAAATAAAGCTCTACTGGGGCACGCCCCCCTTAAAAAAACCAACAAAACACATACACACACACTGTGGTGTTTTTCAGTTTATATAAAACTTTTACATATTTTCTATGCATGAGAAGGCTTTAACAATCAACCTTTAAAGTTCTAACTACTGTAAAATGGCCTAAAGGGTTAACTGGTATATTAATGTGCACAGAAAAGTGCTAGAAGCAGGCTAAAAACAACACATCGTGGTTTTGGGTGTGGGGGTTTGGATGCAGAAGATTCCAAGAATGTTACAGGATGCATGAACTGCGTAGGTGCTCTGAAGTATGTTTCAGAGGTCAACCGTCAAAAGAAGGCAAGAAAAGAGGAAGGAGTCAGATATGGTATAAAGGAAAGTGTCTCTGAAAGGCAAGACAGAGGTATCGCTGAGCCTCCCCTGTACAGGACATATTGCTTATGGTTTCTCTTTTGTGTTCAATCTGAATAAAACTTTGAAATTTGACCAGAGTGCCTCCATCCCATTTTTGAGCATGCTGTGGACCCTTTAAAAGCCCAACAACACACAAACACACACACACGTATATAATAAAATTATTATTGTTATTATACAATTATTATTCTAAATAATCCCAAATGTAACTGGAAAATAATGTAAAGGCACAATGGAGTGATATGCTGAGATCATTTAAAAAAATCTTTTGCATGAATAATTTCATTTAAATGAAATTCTATAAGCAATTCTATAAAATACAAAAAAGATGTTTATTTATCTGTTGTCTTAGACTTGACACATGGCAGAGAATTAGGTTTATTAAGTTTTACCTCCCTAACTGCATCCCTCCTTTGTGCTTCATACAAAAAAAAATCTATCAGGAGGCATGCTTAGTAAGATCACCATCATATTGTTTAAACTTTAGTTTTGTCGACTTGCAAACTCACTGAGTGCCGTCACCTCCACATAAAAAAACTGTTAATGCCAGTTTCACAACATATGAGCGGCGCGTGAGCAGCGGGTATTTTTTGCATGTTAACAACCGGGACTCGCACCGGAAAAAAGTGCAGCGCAGCAGGGTGCAGCAGGAGCGCGGCCCGGGTGTGGTTTTCTGCATACATGCAGAGATGCGTCAGTTTGCTTTTTGATTAAACTACTGCTTTCACCAGTGTTGATTCGGTTGCACATAGAGAATAACATCTTTATTCCGGAATTCCGGATGGAGACTGTTGTTTTGTGTTTACCTTATGATTAAAGTTGTTGCACATCCGTCGATTCCCGTCTCAAAATGAGTGAGTTTGAGCAAGTTGTACATTAAGGAAGTGTTCAGAAAAAACTAAACACAAGAGAAGAAACTCGACAGTGGAACATAAACACCTGCTGCCATCTAGCTTTTCTGAGGTGTTATTGCAGAGCAACAGAAACAGCGTGCAGAAGTATAAATGCTCAGCTACGCACATTGCATGTGCCGTGGGTCACGCTGATCACTTGACGCAGAAGTATAAACCAGGCTTTAAGGCTGATTTATACTTCTGCATCAAGCGCACGCGAATGCTACAGCACGGCCTACGCGTGGACGCACAGCCCTCGCCGCGGCCGTCGACGTTGCTGACGTGAACCTCTCAAAAAACGTAATTACACTTCGCAACGACTCGTAACGCAAGCTCTGTGATTGGTCGGCTTCGTAGCTCTGACGAGTGTGGGGCCGATGGAGTGATTGTTTACAAGTGTGGAGACCCGTGAAGTCAGATGGAGACTGTTGTTTTGTGTTTACCTTATGATTAAAGTTGTTGCATGTCCGCCAGTTCCTGCCTCAAAATGAGCGAGTTTGAGCCACTTGTACATTAAGGTAGTGTTCAGTAAAAACAAAACACCAGCGAAGAAACTCGACACAGAGAAACATAAACACCTCACTGACAGCTAGCTTTTCGGAAGTGTTATTGCAGAGCAACAGAAACAGCACACAGAAGTATGAATGCACAGCTACGTGCATTGCATGCGCTGTGGGTCAAGCCGATCGCTTGACCCAAAAGTATAAACCAGGCTATAGCCTTCGCCATGGCCGTCGACGATGCTGACACGCACCTCTTAAAAAATGTTAACTACACGTATCGCAAGCTCTAAGATTGGTCGGTTTGGTATCGCTGACGAGTGTGGGCGGAGCTGAGAGCCGCATGAGCCCAATGGAGCAAGTGTGGAGTCGCGTGAAGGAGCTCCGGATGGAGACTGTTGTTTTGTGTTTACCTTATGATTAAAGTTGTTGCACTTCGGGTAAACAATGAACCATTAACTGAAAATAAGGATTTATTGGGTTAATCAATCTAAATTTGACCTAATCACAACCTATAAGGTGATCAGCTTGACTTGGATGAATCTAAATTTAAGTTATTATAAATTGGGGTTAGATTAAATTTGGAGTTGGAAAAAAACAAAAGTAAATTTTAACAAGTAAAAATATTTATTTTCACGTGCTGAAAAGGTTTACATGCAATTAACAATCACCCATACTGTTAGTTCCATCATAAGACTGATAAATGGACCCTTACACTAGGTATCCTTTTAAAAGGGTACCCAAAAAATGGTACAGTACGGTTCACTTTTTGGTACTTTTTGACAGTGGAAATGGCCATAAAAACATACTGAATCTTATTGTATTGTACAGTACCACTCAGTGAAAAAGAGTTACAAAGTCTGCCCTAAAATAGACTGTAAAAAAATGCTGAGTTCCACACAACTCCTTCATGTTTTACTGACACAAATCGATTAAGTTAACATAATTGTTTTTACAAATTTAAGTGGATTAAACATAAAACAAGTTGTAATAAAAACCTCAAGTATTGTGTTATTTCAGCTCATTTGAACTACGATAAAAGTTTTGAATGAACAGCAACTGTCATTTTGTGAGAGAAGCATTTTTTCCCTCAAACTTTGCTTATTTCAATAGTTCAACTACTGCGTGTCTAACTGTACGTTCACACCGAAAGCAGCGAGAGCGTCAAAGGTCGCTCTGGCCGCCCTGGCGACGACGCTGTCTGTCTTCAGCTCCGGCGGCGAGAGCGTCACAATTCGCTACATTGATTTAAAGGGGCCGTTGCAGCATATCATATCAAATCAGTTACATTCCCGCATAAAACATTTCTAGCGTGAAGATGTTGCACACTTATTATGCAATTATATTAACTACAGAAGATCTAGTTGCATGTGGTGTGGCTTTGCTCCACTTAATTATTCAATGTGTCCATATGCCTGAAATATTCTGAAGCATATCGTTTTGTATTGTCGCATGAGATTCCCGCTTTTTAAAGAAAAAAAATATATAACATTGATGCACATCAGTAACTCGCCAGTAACTTTTTAATGTATGTTTCTGTAAGAAAAACATTGCAAATAATTAGAAATCCGGCGACCGTAATATTAAAACCCTTGGGAACAACTGTGGTCAGAACCAAAGTTCACAGTGACTGTGTTCCCTGGACTCCTCTCAAGCGGTGGACTTCTACATTCTGATTGCTTGCCGACGAACCGCGCCACAGCTCATTACCATAAAGTTGACTTGATTTCAACTCTCCTCGACGCCCACACCGGCGAAGACGCGCCGCACTGCTCCTCGCTGCTTATTGCCGCCGGCTCCCATTGAAAATGAATGACTTCCGGCTACTTTAACACTCTTGCCGCTTTCGGTGTGAATGTACGGTAAGGCTACGTTTACACTGCAGGCAAATGTGGCCCGAATCTGATCTTTTCGCCCATATGTGACTCAGGTCTTGACAGTGTGAACAGCGCAAACCGCATGGAATCTGATTTTTTCACTTCAGATTTGTGCCACTTTCATATGTAGTCTTTCATATGTAGACACAGGTCTCCTGGTTAGACCTAAACTGCATTTCGTTTCCTTGTACTTGTACATGTGTGATGACAATAAAGTTGAATCTAATCTAATCTAATCTAGTGTTTTGCAATGCGACCGCAGTGTATACGGTTATGTCGGATTTCATGTGACTTTTACATAATCTTCGAGCGACATACGTCATTATTCTGTGCTGCAAACATCATCTACTCCTCAGCAGCCATAGATATTTACATTAGATGTCGCCTGCCCTGTTGTTGTCTATTGGAAGGAATGCGTCAATAGAGCCGCCATTTTAGTACAGGGTAGCGCTCCTTTGAAATGAATGCGAGACCAAGCTGCAGTGGAGGACTGTGGCCATCCAGAGCCAGAGATATACACATATATCTGTGATCGGGAGTTTTCCCGGTGGTCAGTACGCAAATATTTTTTCTTATTGCGAAAATTATAATTTTACATCACTTTTCTAGATTGATGGATCAGTGACCTCACGGGCATTGCTGGTAAAGAGTGTGTGTTTGTGTTTGTGTGCATGTAAATGTATTATCCTCCCTCCTGTTAGGTTTAATCTAATTCGTGTCCTGAAACACACCCCATCTCACTGCTTATTCTGATGGAGGGAGTGATTCGTTTGTGAATGAATCTCCGTTATGAACGACTCGTTCACTTAGCTGACAATAATACAAGTTTCTGACACCGCAGCATCTCGTTCTCATATTTCTTTTGCATTGTTTGCTTATTTTATTCAACAAAACTAGCATAAGCCCAGTATTTAGTGCAAGTTGGTGCTATGCAGTGTGACTATTATCAGCAATAATGTTACTTGTTTAGCACAAAAGTTCATAACATAAAAACGTAAAAAAACAAATCTTACCTAGCCTATGAAATGTTCTGCCTTTGTGCTTTGTTTTTTTGTTTGCTCGTTACTACACCCGTACACAGCGCTAAAGTCCAGCATCTTCACGTTTGCACACAGTCTTGACTAGTGCGGTTGAATGACATGTGTGCTGGGAGCACTGTACAAATGTGGCGGCGCTATTGACGCATGCTCAGGGTCCGTATGCAATATCTAGTGTATATATCTATGCTCAGCAGCATAGTAGAATAACACACAGGGCGATTACTTTACCACAGAAAGTTGGTTGTTCATTTTGAAAAAGATTTTGAAGGCAAAACTGGTGCTTGTTAACCACTCTGGTTAACGATCGGGGCACGGGATGATCGCAACGCTAAAGAGCGTCAGGGGTGTTGGGGAAAGGGGATCCCTGCACAAAGGAGGGGCACTTTCATATTAAGGACGAACATTATCTCTGAGCGAATAAAGGGCAGGAGCTCAAGCGCTCAAACCCCCCATCTGCACGTGTCTGTTGTTTATAACCAAGTAAAATAAAATAACTGCAAATGGAGATATAAACCAACTCCACCTTCACAGTTCAGTCTGCGGCTGCTCATTAACCCTTGATGAGTTCACTACACCGGTGGTCAGACAGACGCGCGCCGCTGTTGTCATAGCCTAAATCACAAATGATCAGTATTTTCAATCACAAGGGATTTATTTTAGGTTTCAAATGCCGAAAAACACATTAGTAGTAGCAGAACAACCCTTTACAGTTCATGTAATACACCACGGTTGTCTGTGAATAGGGCAATAATCATATTAAACATAATTTGACAACGTGATTCATACAGTATACACATTGTGTGCATAATTAGACATTTTGTGTTGTCCGTAACTATACTTCTGCGCATGCGGGTTAGTTTACGACCATGATCTGTTCACACTGCAAATCTGATATTGGCCACATTTATAACAACAGTGTGAACAGCCAGGCAAAAAAATCAGATCTGAGAAAAAATCTGATTTGAGCACTAAGCCTCGCAGTGTGAACGTAGCCTATAACTCTGGTGCAGCACCAGTGGTGAATGTTTGCTTCAGAGATCGACCACACCGCTGTAGTGAACTCATGAAGGGTTAATGAGCAGCCGCAAAAGAGGAAGATGATGCTTGTAGTTTGGGCAAAATGATGATGCATGGCAATCAAAAACCGAACTGATTTTTGACATCACAGTTCACGCTACAGATCTGTGCTGGATTTAATGCCACATATGAAAGTGGCACAAATCAGATTTGAAACGATCAGATTTCATGTGGATTGTTCTTATTGTTCAGCAGTTTCAGTGGTTTGAGGTCTAACAGAGATTCATGTATTTACTGCAGTTCAGATGAAGCTGATCTTTCAGGAGCACCTCTTTAAAAAATAATCTTTGTTTTCATAGTGAAATGAATTTTTTCTGTATTTCTATTGTGATCGTTCTGTCTGAAATCCACAGAGATGCTTTTAATAAATGATAATGATGGTCAATATGATGATGATGATGACACAGCACACCGCAGAGATGGCAGAAACATAATTTTTCCTTCTAGGATCCTCATCTGTGGGACCATCTATGAGTGATTCATGCTCTGTAAAATAATTAAAAAGTAATCTTTGTTACTCCTATTGCAGACAGTCAGATTCTCCACACAGTCTTTGATTAAATGCTTCTGTGTGGAGAATCTGATTTCTTGACAAACACACACAAATCTCTAAACACCGCTAAAAATCGTTCCTGAAACATGTTACTATTCAAAAATCATATTTATATATTTATTAATTTATGACTATATACACAAAATACATTAACAGTTTTCTGTTTTGGAAATTTCAAGTTGTTTTGTTGCTCTTTAACAACTAGGCTACACAATACATTGAGTTTATTTTCAGTAATCAATGAGTATAATGAAGTTTACTGTATATATTGAGAGGAGCTTCAGTATTAGGGTTTGTGAGTTTAACAGGCTCTGCTTACAGATGATTAAAATAATATTAATGAAGGTACATTTGCAAACATTTACTGACTTGTAAAGAAGTATTACAGACATACCTGATATCTCCACGGTGAATTTTGCTGGTTTTGCTAAATTATCCGTTTGCAAAAAGAATCTGAATGTTCCCTTCATTTTTGTATGTGGAGTGTATCTGCATGTGAAGGTTTTCTTCTTTTCACAGGTGTTATCAGGAAACTCTTCTTTACAGATGTCAGAGTCATATTTCTCAGGATACTGAAACTTAGACAGTTTAACACAGCCTTTAGTGCACTGTTCAGAGACGTTGCAGGTGAAAATCACTTCATTTCCCACAGTTCCAGTTACATTATCACATCTTACATAGCAGACATCTGAAAAAATAAACAACATAATAATAGTAATACAGCAACAAAAGAAGAATAAAAATATGTCACATCTCATGAAACATGATTTTAAATCAAGATACTATCTGAGTGTCCATGTCAGTCATATTCACACTGAATCATTTTGTACATTTGATTGAAAGGGAATAGGGAATGAATATACGTGACTTTATTTCTACCAAAAAGAGGGTCCCGATTATGAATTAGGCTATAGCTTAATATTAATAATACTAATAATAATAATTGTTGTTATTATTATTCATTCATTCATTTTCTTTTCAGCTTAGTCCCTTTATTAATCCGGGGTCGCCACAGCGGAATAAACCGCCAACTTATCCAGCATATTTTTTACGCAGCGGATGCCCTTCCAGCTGCAACCCATCACTGGGAAACACTCATACACTCTCATTCCCACTCATACATTACGGACAGTTTTAGCTTACCCAATTCACCTTCACTAAACAGAAATTGGAGAGAAAAAAAAATAAACGGGGCTAATAATTCTGACTTCATCTGTATATATACTTACAAAACTCACAAAAATAATCCCTATGCTAATCCCTTAGCTATGAAGCAAAGTCAAAATTATCAAACAATAACCCAGCAGTAGATTATTTATGTAAAAACCGCTGTTTTCTATAAAATAAAATAAAAATTCCCAATGCTTTGTAATTTTAGATTAGTGTCTAAAACATTCCAGGGTTTGGACGCCTGCACAGTAAAGACAGACTGACCAACGAAGAATAAATATGAATATGAAGGAATGTGTTTGATCTATGAGAGCTCTGCAGCATATAGAGTAACTCAGAAAACAGCTGTTACACAGACTCTATTTGCTGTTTGCAGTAGCAACTCCTGATCTGAGAGTAAAAAATACTTGGACAATCCTAAACATTCCCTAATCCACATAATTAAAAACACTTTCTACAGTTTATTCTCTTACCAGTCTCCCCTTGACAGACTGCAGTGAAACCCCACAGCAGCATGAAGATCTGCACTGCATTTATTACAGTCATGGCTTTCAGTTCTCAACTGAAATAAAAGACATACAATGACAAAGGTGAGATTTAAGCATTACTAATAAAGAAGTAGAAGAGAGTATGATCACACTTTATTTTAATATAGTAATTGCAATTAATTCATAATTAGATACAACTAAATAAACCTTACTCACATTCTAACCCTTGCAATACAGTAAGTGCACGCAAATATTAATATACTCAGTAGGTAAATGAATAGTTAAAATAAAACAAAGACACCTTAAAATAAAGTGTAACCAAGATTAGTAGCAAATAAACACTTTAAAGAGGATGATTCAACATTTACTCGCTCGGATTAAATCAACTCATGAATATTCAATTCTAAAACAAATATTCTGTCATCATTTTGGACATAATAAATATGAAATATGGCACTTTAAATTGGTTACACAAAAGCAATGAAATGATGATGATAGAATTATATTGTAGTTTCCATCTTAGACTATTTCTTTATGCTTCAAAAACAGCCTTAAGCATCTCTAAATTTCTGATGAAACACAGAATATTATAATTCTCTGTAAAAAAATAAACAAAAAACGTAGTCTACCAAATAGCACAAACAAAAACTGGAAAAGTACTCTGACATGAGAGCACATCATGAGAAACGTCCATTAATTAAATACATGCAAACCTCCATTTATTAAAAGCTTATTAGAGCTGTGGCAGAAATTGAAATGATGAAACATACTGTACAGTAAACTTAGTTTTTGAGACTGAATGGAAAAAAAGTTTATAGTTCAGTGGTAAACAGCAAAAATTATCATACTAAATTATCACAAAATCGGCTTTCTGTTCTATTTTTATAGTGTTTTTAATATATCAAGTCACATAATACAAACAAGATTCTCCGGCGGCTGATTATGAATTGTAATGATTAGTATTAGTGATTAGTAAATACAAATGAGGTAATTTGCTGTTCTAAGGGAGTTATTACTCACACAGTCTTTCTGTCTTCAGTTGTCTGAGGACGTTTGATGCTCTCTCTCTCTTCCTCTCTCTCTCTCTGCTATCACACAGCCTTTTACACTATATACATTATATAATAAACTATACTTTCAGTTTCAGAATGACTCAGAGACAGATGGTCTTCCAAGACACAATGATGATATTGATGTTAAAACCCCACAGTTGTCTTAAACGTCAGCTGCTGTCCAGAACAGAGGTGCAGCGGACGGCCACACAGGACACTTGAAAAAGTAAGGCTGTTAATTCTGTCATTTCCTTGAAGGAAAGCTGGCGTCAGCCGATCCTTAACAGCATAAATAGATTGTTCAATTTGATTTAAACACCAATAAAATTACTATAATCCATTACATCCCATACAGGAAACATGTTTCACTTCAGCAGTTCATACCTTAACACTATAGCGTACTCAAAACAGTAATGACATCAATAATATTCAATTGAGCAAAATTAAAATACATAGTAAACTTAATGTTGTTTTGAAAGACATTTATTTATTCATTCATTTTCCTTTTAGCTTAATGTCTTGCCACAGTGGAATGAACCGCCAACTATTCTGGCATATGTTTTATGCAGCGGAAGCCTTTCCAGCCACAACCCAGTATTGGGAAACACCCATACATTCTCACATTCACACACACACACACACACTCATACATTACATCCAATTTATTTTATTCAATTCACCTACAGTATAGTGCATGTGTTTGGACTGTGGGGGAAACCGGAGCACCCAGAGGAAACCCACGCCAACACAGGGAGAACATGCAAACTCCACACTGAAATGACTGACCCAGCCGGGACTCGAACCAGCGATCTTCTTGTTGTGAGGTGACAGCGCTACCCACTGTGCCACCTGTGTTGACAAAGTAAAGTTATCTGAAGTAAAGTTGTTGTTTTTTGCATCATAAAGTTTTATGTTAGCAGGAAGTTGCTGGGCAACAGAGGTATGCATATTCAAATGCACAGAGGAAAGACACTGAAATGCATGTGTTAATTCTGACTGCAGTAGTTCAATGTAGAAACAATCAGAACTCTTTTGTGTTTTTTGTTTTTTTTAAATAATGATGTTAGAAAGAAACATGCATACATTTAGGAAAAGTCAGAAAATTTATATGTGGGTTTTATTTTAAGAGTTATTAAATTACAGAATAATAAACATGGTTTTACTATTTAATTCAATTCATCTTTATTTGTATAGCGCTTATACAATGTAGATTGTGTCAAAGCAGCTTCACATGGAAGTTTATAGTGAATGTAAACAGTGTCAGTTCAGTTTTCAGTGTTTAAGTTCAGTTCAGTTTAGCTCAGTTCAGTGTGGTTTAATAATCACTACTGAGAGTCCAAACACTGAAGAGCAATTCCATCGATGCGCAGCTCTACAGATCCGAATTGGCGAAAGTGAAGAATTTAAAAAAACCTTGAGAGAAACCAGGCTCAGTTGGGCACGACCATCTCTCCTATGGCCAAACGTCTTGTGCAGAGCTGCAGTCTAGGCGCAGAAGCTGGTTTATACCTGGTTTATACTTCTGCGTCAAGTGATTGGCGTGACCCACGGCGCAAGCCTCTCGCGTAGCCGTGCATTTATACTTCTGCGCCCTGTTTCTGTTTTTTCTGCAATACACTTCCGAAACGCTAGCTGGAAGGAAGTGTATATGTTTCTCTGTGTCAAGTTTCTTTGCTGGTGTTTTGTTTTTTCTAAACACTTTCTTAATGTAGAAGTGGCTCAAATTCGTTCACTTTGAGGCAGGAACTGGCGGATGTGCAACAACTTTAATCATAAGGTAAACACAAAACAACAGTCTCAATCCGGAGCTCCTTCATGGGACTCCACACTTGTAAATACTATCTGCATCGGGCTCGCGCGGCCCTCACCTCCACCCATACTCATCAGTGCTACCAAGCTGACCAATCACAGAGCTTGCGCTATGCGTACGCGTTACATTTTTTGAGAGGTGCGCCAACGGCCACGACGAGGGACTATGCGTCCACGCGTAGGCTGCGCCATAGCATACACATGCGCTTGACGCAGAAGTATAAACCAGCCTTTTAGGCCTGACCATTTTTTTTTTAACCCACTAACGTCAGAAAGCAATATGTTGTTTGTTGTCTGGTCAGATGAGGACAGAATTGATTGCTTTTTTTGGGGGGTTTGTTTTGACTTTCTATAAAATCCACTAATATTTCAGACTGATTTTTAATTTCAATATAAAAGTCTTTAATGATACATAAGAAATGCTAAAACTGTAGAAATATGAATACAAAATATTTCATGTTTTGTCTGGTCAACTTCATTTCATTTGTAAATATATATCCTTTTCTGTCATTCAGACCTGCAACACATTCCAAAAAAAGTTGGGACAGGAGCAGTTTAGGGCTAGTCATCAGGTCAATTAATGAAATAATCATGTTATTTGAAACAGGTGATGTCAACGGGTGATTGTAATTATGATTTAATACAAAAGCAGCATCCAAGAAAGGTCTAGCCCTTTAGGAGCAAAGATGGGCCGAGGATCGCCAGTTTGCCAACAAACATGTGAGAAACTGATTGAAAAACAATGTTCCTCAAAGAAATATAGGAGGACATTTGGATATTTCACCTTTAACAGTGCAGAACATCATTAAAAGAATCAAGGTATCTGAAGGAATTTCAGTGAGTACAGGAGAAGGGCGCAAGCCTAACCTGGGGTGCGTTTCCCAAAACCATCATTAGCCAACTAAGGTCACAAGTTCCGTCATTACAAAGATAGTTTGTTGATTTGCCATATCCCAAATCCGTCATTCCAACGAACATCGCAAACTTCTATGCTTGCAACTACACCTCTAGAGCTGTAGTTAGAAACATAGTTCCTGACTGTGTTCTATTCCCACTTATCCCCCCTTTGCCCTATTCATTTAGAACATTCTATCTTGGAATGATTAAAAATAAAAAAAAGCATTAAAGTCATCACTCTTAGCTGTAATTTGCTTTCAAAGTATTTTTACAGTTCAGTTTTAGCGATCTTCATGTTTACAATTGTGCTCCCTTCACAGTGCACTTAGAAAACATTGATGTCATTTTGACCACAGCCTCATGACAAAAGCTATAGGTGATCTGTTATTTAAAACATCTCCAAAGCTTGTGAAAACAAAAACATAATGCTTTTAATTTATAGTGGGTTATTTATTAAGTATCTGTACTGTCTATGACATGGGCCTGTTGGTTAGCACATTTCTGCAGTGGTTTGCATGTCAAATTGTAAAAGTAGAAAAATATATATATAATAATCATCATCATCATTAATATTATTAATAAAGTAGGACTTTTTTCATTTCCTAATAAATAATAAATATTGATTTTTATTTTTTAATAAATAACCTCATTATTTATATGATTTATATATGATATTAGAATATGTGTTAGCTTTTGTAAGTGATTTTATGTTTTAGAATAGCATATGTAATGTTCTCAACAATATTTGTACAGGCCTTATATCTGCCATTTACATATATTTTAATTAATATGGAAAGCGAGTGCATGTTTTTACCAAAACTAATATTGGATTTTATTTTAAATGCGTGTTTGTGTAAAACAATATAATTTGCACAAAGAAATTATGTGGTTCTTCTCTAAAAAAGTAGTTAACGTTTAGAGCATCATTATGGCTGTTTTACGTTATAAGCAACGCAATCTCACGGCAATTTGTAACGTTTTTGATTTAGTGGCTAATTCGTATGAATTTGTGCAATCTAATTTTTACAAATTAGTAAGATTTGCTTATAACCAATGACGTTTGAGGTTAGGGGTGGGGTTAGGTGCCACGCCTCCTTTTTTAAAATCGTACATTTTCATACGAATTAGCCACTAAACTAACACAACGTAAAATACTTACATTTCCTCTTGACATCAGGCTGGTTATAACTAATGTGGTTCAAATGATGGATCTGCGAGAGAGAAACTACGGGTTTTGAAAAACACTCATCACTACATCGGTCATTTCTCAACCGATGCATCGTACTATGATTCAGTTCAGCAGCGAGTTACGTTGTTGTTTGGGAAACGCACCCCAGAGCAAAAGATAAGACTTACAGTTGCAATCAGAGTTATTCAACCCCCTGATTTATTAGCCCCCCTGTTTATTTTTTTCCCCAATTTCTGTTTAACGGAGAGCAGATTTTTTCAACACATTTCTAAACATAATAGTTTAATAACTCATGTCTAATAACTGATTTATTTTATCTTTGCCATGATGACAGTAAATAATATTTGACTAGATATTTTTCAAGACACTTCTATGCAGCTTAAAGTGACATTTAAAGGCTTAACTAGGTTAACTAGGCAGGCTATGGTAATTAGGCAAGTTATTGTATAATGATGGTTTGTTCTGTAGACTATTGAAAAAATAAATAGCTTAAAGGGGCTAATAATTTTGACCTTAAAATGGGTTTTAAAAATTAAAAACTGCTTTATTTCTAGCCAAAATAAAACAAATAAGACTTTCTCCAGAAAAAAAAATATTATCAGACATACTGTGAACATTTCCTTGCTCTGTTAAACATCATTTGGGAAATATTTAAAAAAGAATAACAAAATCAAAGGGGGGCTAATAATTCTGACTACAACTGTATAATGATCAACAGATAGAAGTGCTCTGAGATCAGAAAAGAGAGTGTTGATATTAATATTCTTGACATTTCTAAAACTCATCAGCCTTTTCTAACCACCTCAAAAAGTTGGTACATTTTAAAAGCCTTAATATAGACTGCAAAAAAATCATGGGATCCACACAATTCCGTCATGTTTTCCCAACACAAATCGATTAAGTTAACATAATCGTTTTCACAAATTTAAGTGGATTGCACATAAAAACCTCAAGATTTGTGTCGATTCAGCTCTTAAGTAGTTTAAATAAGCAGCATTTTTATTTTATTTTGTGAGTATAGATAGATAGATAGATAGATAGATAGATAGACAGACAGACAGACAGACAGACAGACAGACAGACAGATCAAATTATGGACGTTGTAGATGTCAGTGACATGATTATGCTGGTTTTGACCTTTACATCTGTCTAGGAAGGAACTGATGGGAAGACGTATGTATTCTGGGAAACGTTTCTATGCATTTGAGTCACTTTCTCTAAATTTCGCCTTTGTTAGCTTTCACTGTGGCTTATTTGTGTCCAATTTTTACTTTGCATCAGTGTTTCATGAGTTATGAATTAAATATTTTTGTCTTGGCGTCATCCTAAATACACATCAAACTAATCTTTCATCATGATAAAATTATGAGCTTAATCATGATAAAGAACTCAAATATGTGTGGAATTAGGATAAAATGCAGCGGTTGCTCCGACAAATTCACTCTTAACTCATGTTTGGCTACTGTTAAAAAATGATGTCTGGTCCACATCCTATAAAATATTATGTATTGTCAATATGGCAAAGATAAAAGAAAGTAAAAAAAATGTATGTTTAAAGGTGTTGTGAATTCTCTCTCTGTTAAAAATCCCTCAGGAAATAATAATAATTTTAAAAATCATAAGAGGTTTAATCATTTTATCTAATATTTAATTTGCATGTATTGCAGTATATAAGATTTTTCTGTGTGAGATAAAAATATGTAAGCTGGCATTGAAATATTGAATACTGGTTAAAATAACTGACAGAGCGGGCCTCAGTTTGCTCTGGTGGGGAAAACTGGGTTCGAGGGGAGAACAAAATGATGGCGTACTCGATAGCACTCCAGTGCTTAGTTACAGTGTCCAAAATCTAAAGTACCAAAGAAACAAACAAACAATCAGAAAAATAAAGATGAAAAAAGTTACATATTTGGTGTCACAGTGGCACAATCACCTCAAAGGAAGAAGATCGCTGGTTCGAGCCCCGGTTGGGTCAGTTGGCATTTCTGTGTGGAGTTTGCATGTTCTCCCTGTGTTAGTGTGGGTTTCCTCTGGGTGCTCCAGTTTCCCCCACAGTATAAACACATGCACTTTAGTGACTTGAATAAACCAAATTGGCCATAGTGTATGAGTGTGTGAAAATGTGTGTATGGGTGTTGTTTCCATGTATGGGTGTTGGGTGGTTTAAACATAATCGTTAAACACATAATAAACACATATTTCCCCCTGTTAGATGCACCACAATGATTTCACCTATTCAGCGATGATGTCATTGTGATAATGACATTTGTCCATGCAATTTATTATTAATGAATTGTTTATTAATTATGTTAACTAGGGCGACGCGGTGGCACAGTAGGTAGTGCTGTCGCCTCACAGCAAAAAGGTTGCTGGTTCGAGCTTTGACGTTTCTGTGTGGAGTTTGCATGTTCGCGTGGGTTTCCTCCGGGCGCTTCAGTTTCCCCACAGTCCAAAGACATGCGCTATAGGTGAATTGAAGAGGCTAAATTATTTGAAGTGTATGAGTGTAAATGAGTGTGTATGGATATTTCCCATAGATGGGTTGCAGCTGGATGGGCTACATAAAACATGTGCTCGATAAGTTGGCAGTTCATTTTGCTGTGGCAACCCCGGATTATTAAAGGGACTAAGCTGAAAAGAAAATGAATGAATGTTAACTTGACAAGTCAAAGAACAACAGTGGCAAAATTATAATTTTCTTATATGTGCTAATCATATTGACCTTTGCAGTTCTTATTTCATTCATTCATTCATTTTATTTTCGGCTTAGTCCCTTTATTAATCTGGGGTTGCCACAGCGGAATGAACCTCCAATTTATCTAGCATATGTTTTATGCAGTGGATGCCCTTCCAGCTGCAACCCAGCACTGGGAAAGATTCACACTCATAAACTATGGAAATTTAGCTTACCCAATTCCCCTATAGTGCATGTGTTTGGACTGTGGGGGAAACCGAAGCACCCGGAGGAAACCCACGCCAACATGAGGAGAACATGCAAACTCCACACAGAAATGCCAGCTGACCTAGCCAAGGCTCCAACCAGAGACCTTCTTGCTGGAAGGCGACAGTGCTAACCACTGAGCCAATGTGCAGCCCTCAGTTTTTATTTTATTTTATTTAAAATAAATAAGGCTTTTTTTCTGAGTACAATATAATAGGAAATACTTTAAATAATGTCTGTTGAACATCACTTTAGAAATATTAGAAAAAGAATTCAAATTTCACAGGAGGGGTTTCTGTATGAGCTTAAAAATATGCAAACATGCATTGAAATATTGAGTATTAAAATAACAGATTGCATTGTAAGAGACTGAAACATTGACAAAAATAATAACTGATAAAAATTTATGCATATAGTGGGAACATTCAGATCCTTTAAAGGGCACCTATGGTGAAAAATCTACTTTTCAAGCTGTTTGGACAGACATATGTGTAGGTATAGTGTATAGACCGTCATATTGGGGTGATATAAACACACTCAGTCCTTTTTTTTCAATTTAACAACATAAAAACGGTGGACCAATTGGACAATTTTGAAATCGACCGCAACTTGACGTAGGAGTGCGGTCCCCCCACCCACCAATATTGATTGACAGCCGCGCATTACCATATCCTCAGTATGTTGTTTCACATCTGCCATTTTCAGCGTGTGAGTCAAAGCGACGTCACCAAAGAAACACCCTTGCTTTATTTTTAGATGTAAGGCTCTTTGGGCTCAACATTCACCACGTTATCGCTCTCCTCGCCGCCAGTGTTTGTGAGTTTTGGTGGGTTTTGTTGGACTTTCCCCTAGTCCCCGAGGTTCAAAGATCGGTCAGAGGCTCCAAATAAGTTTAAATTCATTTAATGAATCAAATGGATAAAGCATACAGAGCGCTCTGGGCTGCAGAATAAACCCTTTACAGTATGAGGTTTACATGTGGGCATTCCACAACACTCTCTAACCCTCACAGCCAAGTATATATCGCCGATTTCTCTTCGGCCCCGCCCGGGGGCGCTTCAGGAAGAAAGATCCTCCATCCAGATCAGTTCAAACATCAGTTCAATCATCAGTTGTTAGGCAGAACAGCAAATCTGCACAGAAAACGTTACGCATACACATAACAGAGCCTGCAAGAGGGTGAGCTTAAGCCCATCCCGTTTGTGATTGTTCCTGTAAATGAGCACACTCTGGAAGAAGAGATGTAACATTTCGTTGATAACAAGTAGCATTAACTTCTTGGTTATCAGTCACACAAAGGCACAGCTGTTATATGAGGTAAAAATTTATATGTATAATTTATTTATATAGGAAAATTATATGAGGTTAAGCACATAAGGTTATATGAGGATAAACACATCAGCGTAGGTTCATGTAATTAGTTAAAAACAGAATTAAACTATATAATAGGATGAAGTTAAAATCATCAAATATTCCTTCAGTTTGCATACATGTGTACTTTTCATTGCGTCTTCCTTAACTTCAGCGGTTTGCATTTCCCGTGGTCGCAGAAGCTCCCTGTCATCTTAACTAGGTGCAGCTGGAAAGTGCGAGCATGTTGCCTCACGTGCGAGTCCCTCAATTGGAAATAACAAAGTAACGACGCGCAGCGCCATGCATTTCAAGGTGTCGCGGAGGAAAGTGAGGACCAGGAGGGTGTCGCGGATGAAAGTGAAAACCGGGGTGTTCGCTCACTATTCTTCCGCCTAGGTCGCCTCTATGGACCCACTGGCCCTGCTCAGGACACTTCATATTTCTGTCTCGCCACAGAGCGTAATCTGAATAGTTTCATTTTAAATAACATGCGAATGTGCACGTCTGGTGTGCCGTGTTGTGGCTCTGAGCGGCGCATCCGGTGTATGATGCCCTTTAGTTATAGCCTCAAGCAGGTCGTACACCAGAAGCGCTGCTCGGCGACAAGCAGCGTCGCATCACGCAGCGGCATGCATTTCTTAATTCTAAACATAAGTTTCTATCAGGGGACACACACCGGCGCCGCAAGTATGTGTTACTTTCAACTGTCATGTGCACGCCATGTCGCGGTGCATCCAGTGTGTGATGCCCTTCAGTCAAAGTCAATTCAGTGTGCTTGGTTATTAGTCTCGGTGTAGGCTACAAGCTTGGAGCTTTAAACTAGCACACAGTTGGCTGTAAAACTATACAAGACACAAATGATTTTCTACTCTCTGCTTGGTCTGTGTCCGAGTTGTACATGTACGGCTGAATGCTGGTCCTCTCACTCATGTTGCTTCTCTCTGTCTGCCTGTCTGTAGCCATACACAAAGCGGGGGAGCTCTTGGCTCCGCCCCCTTGTTAAGTTGGGCGGAAAGTCGAAACTCATTTTCATGTGAAGCAACACGCCACTAAAATACCGAACTGTGTACACGCCCCCAAAATGACACTTTTTAACACATCATAATAAAAAATCTGAATTGTGTTTTGAATGAACCTAAACTGGCACACTCAGAAGAACCATAATATTAATATTACATCTTAAAAAAGGGGTGAAATAGGTGCCCTTTAAAATAAAAATACATTTTAGAATGCTTTGCAACCAATTCAGTAACAGAAATCATGTGTAACGGAGGCCAGCTAGTGAAACGCTGTGCAGGTAAACCTCACTCCACTGAACCTGAAAAGATTGCACATGGCAACAGATGCTAAAGGCCATGGTTTTTAGCCTCCTCGTTAAAGCAAGCAACTTCCATGCTGAGAGTTGCCAGTTCAATCCCAGCTCGGAGTGGGTTAGGTGGTGTAGGATCAGCGGGGTTACACATGCAAGAAATGACAAAGATTAAAATAATGAAAACTACTAAATCATTTTAATTAGAAAGTGTGCTTGTCTACATTTTACTGCGATGATTAGTGTTCAGACGCCTTTCTCAGATCATATTTTTTTAGCTTTTTTATCACTTCTGTGTTTTACACAGCTGTTCTTAGTGATGTAAATAAAGCCAATATCACGATTTCCAGTGTAAACTGATCATGACCGTAAACCTACATGCACAAAAGAATAATTACACACAGTATAAACTTTGTAATTATGTTCAGTGTGCATACTGTATGGATAAATTACATCCAGGTGGTTGGTATTGCGGAAAAAAAGTCTGACAGGTTTATCAGCAGCTGTCGAAAACTGAAGGGTTTGATTGCAAAAACATCCCCCTGGATGTACTTTATCCTGCATTTTATAAGGCTACTTGCTATCAAATAAACAATTAGACACAAAAAAATTGTTCTGAGCTGTGATAGTTTGTTAATTATTTAATTAAATGCAAAGCTGACAGAAAGTAAAACAGCTGAATGGAGCATACACTGACCAACAAAGTGTTCAGTCACAAAATGCTGTCCAACAGCGGCATGACAGAAAAGCAA
>CAIGQZ010000217.1:12166958-12213987 GCA_903798205.1 Danio tinwini | reverse complement strand
ATACAGCGACAGTGCAAAATACAGACAGTGCAAATACAGCGACAGTGTAAAATACAGACAGTGCAAATACAACGACAGTGCAAAATACAACAACATACTCACAAAAAAAACAAGACAGTGTAAATTTGGCAATGTTGACAGTGATGCGTACGATGGATAGGTGTACACATAGTTGTAGGCAGTATTGTTTAAGTGTGGATTGGTTAAAGTGCAGTGCATGCTACATCTTTATGGTGTGCAGTGTGGGGTATGGGAGAGTTTGTGTGGGGTGTGTTAAGTGTTCATCAGCCTGATAGTCTGAGGGAAGAAACTTTCCTTCAGTCGGCTGGTGCGTGACCGGATGCTGCGGAACCGTCTGCCTGAGGGTAGCAGAGAGAAAAGTCTATGGCTTGGGTGGCTGGAGTCGCTGATGATTCTCTTGGCTTTCCTCATGCACCTCCTGGTGTAGTTGTCCTGGAGGGAGGGAAGCTCACCTCCTACTACGCGTCCAGCAGTTTGCACAATCCTATGTAGACCTTTGCGATTGCTGCTGGTGCTGTTTCCGTACCAGGTGGTGATGCAGTCAGTGAGGATGCTCTCCACGGTGCAGGTGTAGAATGAGCGGAGGATGTGGGGGCTCATTCCAAACCTCCTGAGACGCCTGAGGAAGAAGAGGCGTTGTTGTGCCTTCCTCAACACTGCGTCTGTGTGAGCAGTCCATGTCAGATCCTCAGCGATGTGTACTCCAAGAAACTTGAAAGTGCTGACTCTCTCCACTGGTGTCCCGTTGATGGTGATGGGAGTGTGTTCGTTCTTCTCTCTCCTGAAATCCACCACCAGCTTTTTGGTTTTGCTGATGTTGAGTATAATGAATATAAAGTATAATGAATATAATGTAACAATGACGTATCTTGAGTCAATTGGAAACGTATACAAAACAACCTGCCATCTAATTTCTCTTTAGTAACTGCAGTTCACATTATTGTACATGGAGGGTATCATCGTAGCAGTGATTTGCGTTCTACCTAGGATTTCGTAGAGCGGTTCTAGCACGCTTATGAAATGCCTAAAACCGGAGTTTTCTACCACTGAATAAGATCGCATGTCAGTGGCTTTAAAGACTCCTACCGCGCTTGTAATTGCCTTTGCACGTGTTGAGTTACTTGGAAGATTTATTCCAAATAAAGACGGGAGAGTAGTTTGTGTTACACTTGTCCATTTAACAGATAAATCGATGTTTTTTTGGTGCCTGCGGAGATGCCCTGCCATGTTAGTGGTGCTGCCGGTGGAATAATGTTGTGTACGTACAAAGCAGAGCTTGCAAATTGTGTTTTTGCAAACGTCGCCAACATAACTCACTGGAAATCCAAAATACTTCCACACCGGCGACTTCAGTGAAAGAGGATGAGGTTCAAGTTCTGTCGACGGGTCTCCTGCGTCTGCAGTTGCCATGATATATTTTGGCTGTTTGTTGTTCATCAAGCATGTTTTTTTTTGTGACGTGACATGGGGGCGTGGCAACATCAATGATTCCATTTTTCGAAATCGTAGGGCTGCACGGTGGCGCAAGGGGTAGAACGTTCACCTCACAGCAAGAAGGTTAATGGTTTGAGCCTCGAGTCAGTTGCTGTTTCTGTGTAGAGTTTGCATGTTCTCCCTGTGTTCGTGTAGGTTTCCTTCGGGAGCTCTGGTTTTCTCCACAAGTCCAAAGACAAGTGGTACAGGTGAATTGGGTAGGCTAAATTGTCTGTAGTGTATGAGTGTTAATGAGTGTGTATGGATGTTTTTCAGTGATGGGTTGCAGCTGGAAGGGCATCCGCTGCTTAAAATATATGCTGGATAAGTTGGCGGTTCATTCCGCTGTGGCGACCCCAGATTAATAAAGGCACTAAGCCGAAAAGAAAATGAATGAATGAATTAAAATCCTGACACCCTTAATAAGTAGTAAAGTATTAGTTATATAAGAAGTAAACTGTTCTCAGGTTTGAAGTAGCCTGTGTTTGTTACTGTGAATTCTAAAAATGAGTGTTTTATCAGAAATCTAAAGATGCATTAGTGGATGCTGTATAAAAAAAATCTGCAGATTCTTTCATCATTTATTAGCCCTTGTGTAACTACTTTAAAGCATCATTCATCACATATGATCCATATATTATATTCATTATGTTCAAAAAAGATGACCGTTTTGGTTTTGGAGTGTAACATTGAGAGTTGATTTAATCCATATGCTGAATTGTCCCCTTTAAAGTACTAATTTTGGTTAGACTTTATTTTAAGGTGTCCTTAAAAGTATCTATTTATTTAACTAAGGATTAATATTAATGATAACTTGAACTTATGGTTTGGGTTAGAATGTGAGGGTTATTTGCATGTATTTAGGCATAATTAATTGTAATTAAGTACATGAGTAGTAAGTAAGTACATGAAAAATGGAACCTCAAAGTAAAGTGTGCCCATACTCTATAGTACTTCTTTATTACCCATATAGCAAACGGACTTGGCCCAAATGTGGCCTCATTATGGCACTGCTGGCATGTTGCCGGCACTGGCATGCATAATGTCAGCTGAATGTGGGCCATGCATGGCACTGCATGCATCACGGCAAACTACATTTGGGATGGGAGGTGTGTGGCCCAGATCAGTGTAGTGACTGTTCACATTGTTTAGGCAACATTAGGCTGGGTTATGGGTTATACAACTTATAGCTGAGAATCGGTACCAATAATAAACCTGTTTTGGTCCAGTTCAGGGCCAGTTGAGGTCCATGTGTGGCCCTTGTCTTTAATCTAGTTATGGGCAACTTCAGGACCGTCATTCTTTGCGGTACTTGGGCCGAGGGGAAAGTTATTGTGTGGCCCGGAGCTGGGCCAGAAAACATTTGCTATGTGGGTAGTAATGATTAAATTTCACCTTTGTTCCAATTGTCTGTCTTATTTCAGCCTGGAAATTAAAGCCATGGATGTAAGAAATGCAGTGCAGATGTTCATGCTGCTTTGGAGTTTCACCACAGTCTGCCAAGCTGATCCACGTAAGTGAAAATACCTACAACATGTGTGAAAGACATTAGTGGAGGTGGCAGGGATGTATTCGGCAATAGTGAGCCCTATGCAGTGTGAGGATTAACAACCAGCCGGAGGTTGGGGGAGTGTTGCTCCACTTCCTGTCGTAGGGATCCTAAATTTCCAGGGCCTATGCACTCCCTCCCCTTTATCATTAGTTCTACTAATGGCGCCATTGGTAGGAGGGAATGTTTAGGTCTGACCAAGTGTTTTAGCTTTGGGAAACACCACGGAAAACCCACTAATGTCAGAAAGCAATATGTTGTTTATTTGTGTGTTTTAGACTTGTACATTGTGTTTTCTCTAATTAAAAATGATGCAAATAATGAAAAGAAAGAGTCAGGATGAGACAGTATACAGAGATTGTGTAGTGTATAATTGCTATTATGCTCTCTGACAACAAATGCTTTATTCTTTCATATTCTCATATGCTCAAACTGTCTTTACACGGAAAAAATTACATTTTGACCCAACTTAAAAAAAATACTGCAATTTGTCACAGCAACATTTTGTGCATAATAGAATGAAATATTTAATAATAGAAATTATTTGACTATTCTCTTCAAATTCTACACAATCCTAACCACTGGGTCATAAGTTAAGGATGCACTCACTGTCACAATCAGAGAATGATAGACAAAGTCTGATGAATCCAATTACAAGTGATTTAATAACAGTAAATCAAATAAACAAGGTGAAGATCAAAGGTGCAACCAGCACCAGAACAAGAGAAGCGCAGACACAGCACAGATCAGGGAGTCCAAACAAGCTGACGAGGATCCTGGCGAGACACAGAGACAATATAAACACACGTAATGAACTGACAATAAGGAGCTGGAGCCAGCTCTTTTTACATAGGAGCGCTAAGTACGCACAGCTGCTGATTAGAACAGCTGATCCAAGATCACATGATTAACATACACACGCAATCTGGCACGTGAAAAGGCACAACACCCCCACTTGACAATAAGAAACAAGACAGAAAGAGCGCGTGCCTCTGCAACCGTGACACTCTTACTATGTACTGTAATCTGAACCAAGGCCAGAAGCGTTTCCCGGTTCGTTTGACAAGTGTGAGTGCTCCAAATCTGGCCCAGGCGTGGTTTAGTTGGCCGGCCCTGGCCCAGTCGGAAGAGGTGTGCCAGAGCATGGTTCGGTTGGGTTTTAGCACGGTACGCTTGTAGTGTGTGTAAAGTGCTCCTGAGTGCGAAACTGAAGACACAACGTCACTTTTAAGGGACTGTTTCATATGGATTTATTAATCATTCTTACTTTTCAATGAACGCGAACTGTCAGTTTATTAAAGACGCAACCCGTCAGCTAAACCTTCAGCAAACCTCCTAATATGTCCAGCACGAGAATTTTATGATAATTTATGAGCGTCAAAAGTCGTGGATCTGGTCGGCAAAACAATTGACTGTGTGTCACTGCATCCCAAACGACTAAAAATAATAGAACACTATATACCTAAAGCAATGTCTACTGTGCTGAGTGAGAGTGCTCCTCTTCTGTTAAACTGAACAGTCACATCAATGATGCATCGATGGATTTGCTCTTCAGTGTTTAGACTCTCAGTAGTGATTATTAGACCACACTGAACTGAGCTAAACTGAACTGAACTTAAACACTGAAAACTGAACTGACACTGTTTCAATTTACTATAATATTCTGTGTGAAGCTGCTTTGACACAATCTACATTATAAAAGCGCTATAGAAATAAAGGTGAATTGAATTGAATTAAATGATGTAAGCATGCTCCGGCTCGGAAAGTAAAAACAGTGTTAGTGCAGGCCGCCCTGGAGGATATTGAAGATATCTACCTATTCGGAACTTTGATAACAGGGTTTCTGCTGATGGGCTTATGCGGGGCCCTGGGGTATCGATGATTGATAAAAGCGGTCAGTGCTGCTCAAAACCCCACCAAGCTGGCCGGCTTGATTGAAACTATAATGGGCAGGTATGCTGCTAATCAGACTGCTGTATTAGACCGCAAATTTGAAAACATCGGGGTGAAATTAGCGGCTTTGCAACAAGATTTGGCCAGGACTGGAGACCAGTGACGGACATTAAATATCTGTAAAATTCGCAGATATTGACCTAAATTTGAAATACTTTCTTCTCTTTCGGCTGCCAGTGTTTTTCCAGCCAGATGGCCTCGGCTGGAGAAAAACAACTTCTCCCGGATAGCAAGATAAGGAGACGCTCTGAAATTCCTGCTCCCTGTCAAGGACACCTGTTGGACTCTACAGGCTTGCTTACACACACACACATACACAGCTACAGATAAAACTTTCATTACCGAGCCCTTATCCAACGCCTTCGTGTGCTTTCACCCACTGGAGGGGGTAGGCGGGTCTGTGACCAGCGCTTCTCACAGCTGCAGGACGGATGGCTGCCCGCCCTTACCGGACTATATCCACATCCCCTGTTCCAATTCCCTGTTGCGATGTTTTGTCTTGTCTATGTATGAGCTTGATTGCCAAGGCTTTTTTAATTCCCTGGTCACACTCTGCCCTAATTTAAGAGCAGGGTGAGAGGGAGTTTTTTTTTTGCCTATCTTTCCTTATGTATCTTGCTTCCTTTTTTTCTAAATGCTACCTCCCGTTGACCAGTCTCTCCCTGAAATGTGATGTCTGTGTATGGTCGGGGGGGGTCCAATTTCACTATATGTCAGTGTATGTAAATACATGGAGGTATATGTGACAAATAAAGGCTTGAATAATAATAGCATGCCAAACCTGCTAATAGCATCAAGCAATATCTAAGTGTGAACTCTTGAATGTGTATTTATTATGTGACTGACATGGACACACAGAAATGATCTTAATATAAAATCATATTTAACATTTTAATTCTTCTGCTGTTGCTGTTTATCTTTTGTTTCTTTTTAGATGGTTGCGGTGTAAGATGTGATGATGTGACTGGAACTGCAGGGAAAGAAGTGATTTTCAAATGCAGAGTCTCTGAACAGATGACTGAAGGCTGTGTCACGTTGTTTAAGTTTCAGTATACTGAGAATAATGACTCAGAAATGTGTAGAAAAGAGCATCCTGAGGGCGACTGTAAAAAGAATAAAACCTTCACATGCAGATACACTCCAGATAAAGCAATGAAGGAAACATTCAGGTTCTTTGTGCAAGCTAGAAGTTGTGCAGAAACAGCAGAATTCACAGTGGAGATATCAGGTACTGCATGTAATATGCATTTATAATTCAATAAATGTTTTAATCTACTGATATATTTTTTTAACATGTCAACAGAGCCTGATACAACTGGAGCTCCTGGCAGTACAGGTAGTACATTTTATTCTGCTACTTGATACTTGCAGTAGGACTAATGCCTGATTATTGAATTTGAATTCATTTATGTACAGAAATAAATAGCAATAAAACAACTTAATTGTTTAACTTAATTAAGTATTTTGGATAAATGTATAAATGAATAAATACATACAGTAATAATAATCTTTCATATTTCAAGAGACATTTTTAAGAAATTCTAGATGTTTATATTAGTCTGTGTTTGTTGAGACATCAGATTCTCCACAGAAGCATTTAGTCTGCAGTCTGCAATGGGCTAAAGTTAGCTTTATGATTTAAATAATGATTACTCTGTAACCCATCCCTGTTATAGAGCAATAAATCAGAAAAGTTTTAATGTGATGGATAAATATATCAATTAATTGGTATACTGAGATGTTTAGATTTGTGTGTGTTTGTCGAGAAATCAGAATTTCCACAAATAAGTATTTAATCAAATTATGTGTGGAGAATCTGACTGACTGTGCTGGGTTTTGTTAAGTCGGCTTTAAAGCGCAAGTATGGGGCAAAACCAAATTTTGGAAGCTGTTTGAACAGAACTGTGTGTAGGTATAGTGTGTCCACAGATGAACCAATGGATTATTCATAATTTTTATTATTATTATTATTATTTTCTTCTTCAGTTTTTGATTGTAAACTTGATGTTAAGTGATGGTGTTTATTGTGTTAAATGTGTCATTTTTGTTATATGTGAAGCACCACCATGTCAGAATGAATTGCCCAAAAGGAATTAATAAAGCTTTAAACTAAACTACAGTTGAAGTCAGAATTATTAGCCCCCCGAGTTGAATTTGTTTATTTTTTTAAATATTTCCCAAATGATGTTTAACAGAGCAAAGAAATTTTCACAGTATGTCTGATAATATTTTTTCTTCTGTAGAAAGTCTTGTTTGATTTATTTCGGCTAGAATAAAAGCAGTTTTTAATTTTTTTAAGAACCATTTTAAGGTTAAAATTATTAGCCCCTTTAAGCTATATTTTTTCTCTGTAGTTTACAGAACAAACCATTGTTATACAATAACTTGTCTAATTACTCTAACCTGTCTAGTTAACCTAATTACCCTAGTTAAGCCTTTAAATGTCACTTTAAGCTGTATAGAAGTGTCTTGAAAAATATCTAGTAAAATATTATTTACTGTCATCATGGCAAAGATAAAATAAATCAGTTATTAGAGATGAGTTATTAATACTATTATATTTAGAAATGTACTGAAGAGATCTGCTCTCTGTTAAACAGAAATTGGGGAAAAAAATAAACAGGGGGGCTAATAATTCTGACTTCAACTGTATATAGGAGAGAAATAAACCACTCTTTTTTTTATTCCTGGCGTTAAAATAGGATAGAAATCTCTGCAACTTTGAGGGCCAATGCAATGTGATGTAAGAGTGCGTTTTTGCCCGCCCACTGAATTAATTGACAGGAGCCTATTAACACGTATCTGTAATAACATGCATAAACATGTACACAGAACAGGATTTGCAAAGAAACTTTGATTAAAAGATCTGTTCCAACTCTCTGTGATCAGCTGCACCTCAAGAATGAGTTTTACAAGTTTAAAACGTTTTTAAAACGGCATGTTTGTAATACATCAAAAAGGCAGTAGCATCGCTATTTAAGTCATAACTGCTGGAATCACCACATCTGCATAGTGTCAGTACAACTATATACACTGTAAAAAAAATCGTAGTTTAGCAGTTTTCCATATTTTGTGGTTCGTGTTTTTATTTTAATCCTTTGTAACAGCATTTGTGCGTGACTCATCACTAAAGAAAGGCTTGAATAAACTCCAGAACCAACGCAATCTCACGGCAGTTCGTAACTTTTTGATTTAGTGGCTAATTCGTATGAATTTGTACAATCTAATTCGTACAAATTAGTATGATTTGCTCATCACCCAATGATGGTTGGGGTTAGGGGTGGGGTTAGGTGCCACGCCTCCTTTTTAAAATCGTACATTTTCGTACGATTGAACTCGTACGAATTAGCCACTAAACTGCCAAAACGTAAAATGCTTACGTTTCCTCGTGAGATCAGGCTGCCAGAACACATACATAAAATTACCATACTTGTTTTTTTGACTCATACACTGTATTTCAGCTTCATCTGCGTGTGTCTCTGTCACTTGTGCTGTTTATCTGATGTGATGCAGAAGAAGCAAGTCATAACGGTGGGTGGGGAGAACCAGCTCATTTGCATTTAAAGGCACAGGCCACAAAAACAGCTCCTTTGCCCCCCAAATTTACATATTCAGCAGGGTGTAATACATGATCCTATGGGTATTTTTTAACTGAAACTTTACAGACACCTTCTTGAGACACCAAAGACTTATCTTACATCTTGTAAAAGGGGTAAAATAGGTGTCCTTTAAATAATACTAATTACATCTGGTTAATCTTTACAGATTCTCAGTTACTTGAAAGAGGGACTCCTGGACATGAGAAAACTACTGTTGCTGCCATCACTGCGGGTGTGGGCTGCTTCATCATTATCATCATACTGACCATTGTTATTATTTACAAAAGCAGACAGTTGGATGTCAGAAAGGGATGTTTTAGGCCATCAGACAGAACGAAGACCGCAAAAAATGAGAAAATTATTAAGAAATGTTTACATTTACAATGTCTACATGGTGCTCCTGAAAGAGCAGCTTTATCTGAACTCTAGTGAATACACAAATATCTGTTAGACCTCTGATACATTCAACCCAGGCTCATTCTGAAAACGTACCTCTATATATATTTCTGGAGACCATCAAATATCTGCCGGGAGCTACGTTTTTAAAAAAAAATTATGTTTGTTTTCACGAATCCACGAGAGGCCGCTGTGTACACTTTTTGAGATCTCAAATTTTTCTCGTGTGTGCCATTCGTGTCTGCTGTTCTCTCGTAAATCCACCTCTGTTGACTGACTGTTTGACTGACTGACTGACCGATCGACTGACCCACCCTCCCTCTTCCCTAAACCCAACCAATAGTATTCTAAAAAGCACAGATTGATCCGATCACCCACATCCCTAAACCCAATTGACAATCTTATAAAGCAATTTAGAAAAAGAAAAGACCTTGTCTAATTTTTACCATGTTTTTACCACATTCTCACCTTGTTATTTACTTTATTTAATTTTTTAATATATCTTACTTTGATTATATACAGCTACTCACCTAACATGAAAACGACTGTCATATTTCTTAGTTCCTCCTAAAGCCCACCCTCAAGAGGCTCTGGTTGGTCAGCTAACATAATGTGCTGTGATTCGCAGATCGGCTCCACATCACCAGTAAAAGCGTCACGCCCCTACAAGCACATGCTTTCCCTCAGCTGTGTGAATACCGTCAGTCAAAGCAGCTGTTAGCCGGATCAGTGTGAGCCTGAATCAGACAGAAAATGGCACAGAGGACACTGCTAAATGTCATGCCTGCTTACTAAAATAAAATCATGTGTAAAGTAAAAGCATGTGTAAGTAATATGAAACGTTTACATACCTTTTGAGATGTAAAATGCAGGGAGAGTGGCCGCAAAGAGAGACCCTGCAGCACTGGTGAAGATTGTGTGTGTTTACAGCGGTTTGACTGATAAATATGAATTTGTAGCTAAATTGTTAGCAGTGTCAAACAGCATTTCCCGTTGTTTACATCCTTGTTTACGTCCTCGCTACAACATACCGTTAAAGCTAGAAACTGTGCATGTAATTGATCATTTTTAACAAATAAAAACACTTACAGGTTGTGGCTCACAATGCACAGCTTCTGCTACTATAGTTGGAGCTGCTCGTTGTTGGAGGAGTTTTCAGCCGAATCCAGCACTGAACTGGGAGAGATTCTGGAAGCTGTCCTTTGTCAAATGCTAGCTATATATATTTTTATAATATTTCTGAAGCATAATTAAAATGAAATTGTAAACACTTCTCTCTTTGTGTCTTGTCCTTTGGAAGCCCAAATACAGACACAGAACTGTTCTCTTTGGAAATAGCAGCGTTTGGACAACATTTTAGCTATCTCTGCTATAACATCACAGCGCCTATGGTCGCGCCCCTTCGATGTGTGTGGTGAATGCGCGTAAGAAGCGTTTGTGATCTCACTAACCCGAATGTATTTTTTTTGTAGTCCCCAAATTTCGTTCCTTGTAGGCTTTGCTAGCTAACTCTGTAAAAACCAATGTCTCCCATTGCATTGAACTTTGAGCGTATGTCATTCAGAGATGTTGTTTATGTTCACACAGCTACATTACTCATCAAATAAAGTCTAAAGTATGATAATGCAGTGGACCACCCCTTTAAAAACATGACACTCTAAGCAAACTAAACTTTCATTATGTTGGGGGCTGTTTTGACCATGGACTATAATCACATATTTTGATTGCAAAGCCATGACAGCATACAATTATGCATTCTTGATTGTTGGTAGTTTTCCCTGTTGGGAAGAGATCAAGGTTGTAATTTTTACTGCTGATCACTGTTCACCGTTGATTACTGTTGATACTGATTTCAGCCCAAAAGACCCGGCGAAATGCAAAAACACCCGCCCAACAAACTCGATTTCACAAATAGTGTGGGGAGGAGGTGGGGTCCCAAATTTCACGCAAGGTGGGGGGGGGGGGGGGGGGGTTGACTGGCCCAATTTTCACGAAAGGGGTGTGTGGGTGGGGGGGGGGGGGGATACTCCACAGAATTAAGAAGCTTCTTTGCACAGGTCTATCTATATAAGGGTTAATGTTGTCAACTGATGATCAACAGTGAAAAGCACCAACAATCAAAAATGCATGATTAAATAGTGCCATGGCTTTGCAATCCAAAAAATCATTATAACGGAAGTCAATGGGGCAAAAACAGCCTCCAACATAACATAAATTTAAACAGTACACACGTGTTAAAATGTCTGGCAACCTTATCAGTTTACTGGCTGCAAAACAAGGGTGCTGATTGAGACGTGCCTTTATGCTGCGTCCCAATCCGCATACTTATACTACGCCCTAAAAGTATACTTTTTTTGTAAGGAAAAATAAATACATTTGAGTGTGTAACAGAAGAGTATGCAAGCGTTGGGACATACTACTTCTTCGTTAACAATTCGTTGTGCTTATTTATGACCCCTGTCAATCATCCACACATCATCCACATTTCTGTTGCATTTAATTTCCTACCTTTTTGGAGAAGCAGCAGCAGGTTAACCTGCCATTCCAGAGTCTTTCATGCAGAGAAATCTCCTCAGGTCTTTGCATTCAGACTTTAAAAACACGTCTTTATATAAGTTCAGTATTGTTGTTCCAGATGAAATAAAATCAAGATAATGCGGATTTAAATATTTTCCAGTGGGTTAGATATTAATTAACAGTCACACAAACATCTTTACCGAAGCCTCTCTAGTGTACTTGACGGTTGGTTTCATGCATCCATCATTGTAGTTTGTTTACACTTTTCACCCGCGTTTGTAGTTCTAATCGATTTCATGCCCAACGCAAAATGTACTGTGGGCAATATCAGCAGTTAGAGTATGGACGCTTCTACACTTAACATTTTGACCGGAAATAGTAAACCATCCAGGAATCTTTGGCATACTCTTTTCAACATACTATGATTTGGGGCATTCTAATTCTATTTTCAAATACTATTTATGATGGATAGTATGTGAATTGGGACGCAGCAAAAGTCTCTCTGTCCCTGCTGCTCAACCAGGCGTGGAGGAGAGGGCGTTGACTATTTGTACCTGATGCTCAATATTTGAAGTTACAACATTTTTGTAAAGATTTGCAACGGGACTTGTACACAATTACTCAAATCAAATCTTATACTTTTCACTGTTGCTTTCTCATCCTAGACAAGTACAGTACATCAGGGTCGTAACACCTCAAACTGCTGAACATTGACTGTCTGTTATAAGCTTTCAGACTGTTTCAGTTAATAGTTATTTCTCTGAAATAATGGAACATTAATGATATTTTTGATCAGCATATATACAGCTTTGACAACATTTAGGCGAAGGTTGGCAAAATCCAAACTGAGGAGAGGAATGCAGACCTGGTGCAGTGCAATATGAGCTGCATGCAATGCTTTTCAATGGGCTCACCTAACTCCACCCCTAACCCTCACAGTGACGTCACTAGCTCCATTGAGTGCATTATGTCTGACATTGCATTTCTGAGACGGAATCTCAGCTTGAATCATAGACTGCATCCAAATACTACTGAAACACTGAGTTTGATTTTGCTCTTTTTTTATCATAAAATGTCTATAATGGGCGTGTAAGATATATTTGTATACATCATACACTATTCTTCTGTAATTTTCTAACTGTAAACATGGTTTTGTACAGTGTGTGTTATTAGAAAACTAACAATGAAATGAATAAAGATTTATAACAATTTCTACGAATCTGATGTACTTATTGACATGATTTACTTAGTTTAATAAGTTATGATTAACATAGAAACATTACCGGCCACTTTATTAGTTACACCTGTCCTGCTCGTTAACGCAAATTTTTAATCAGCCAATCACATGGCAGCAATTCAATGCATTTAGGCATGTAGACATGGTCAAGTCGATCTGCTGCAGTTCAAACCGAGCATCAGAATGAAGAAGAAATGGGATTTAAGTGACTTTGAAAGTGGTATGGTTGTTGGTGCCCGACGGGCTGGTCTGAGTATTTCAGAAACTGCTGATCTACTGAGATTTACACGCACAACCATCTCTATGGTGTGGGGGATATTTTCATAGCACACTTTGGGCCCATTAGTACCAATTGAGCATCGTGTCATTGCCACAGCCTACCTGAGTATTGTTGCTGACCATGTTCATCCCTTTATGACCACAGTGTACCCATCTTATGATGGCTACTTCAAGCAGGATAACGCACCATGTCATAAAGCGTGAATCATCTCAGACTGGTTTCTTAAACATGACAATGAGTTCACTGTACTCAAACGGCCCGCACAGTCACCAGAGATCAATCCAATAGAGCAGCTTTGAGATGTGGTGGAATGGGAGACTTGCACCATGGATGTGCAGCAGACAAATCTGCAGCAACTGTGTGATGCTATCGTCAAAGTGGAGCAAAATCTTCTGAGGAATATTTCCAGTACCTTGTTGAATCTATGCCATGAAGGATTAAGGCAGTTCTGAAGGCAAAAAGGGGGTCCAACCCGGTATTAGTAAGGTGTACCTAATAAAGTGGCCAGCAAGTGTATATTCTCATGTTATAGTTTGTAGGTTACACCAGTAAATTTAAAGTATCTGCACTGTTTATTTACACAAAAACTCAATCCTGAGATGTTTCATATTTTTAGAGTTTAGACTAAGCTTGTGATTATTATAAAAGCTGGAAAAAGTCAATATATTTATTCATTGTTAAAACACCAAGCATCTTACGCTTAATTTAAACTATTACTTCTCAGTTCATGCATTCACCAGTACCTGTGATCACATTTTATAATAAATAAATAAATAAACTATATTGGTTGCAGTGTATGAGTGTGTGTGTGTGTGTGAATGAGAGAGTGTATGGGTGTTTCCCAGTGCATAAAACATATGCTGGAATAGTTGGTGGTTCATTCTGCCGATATTCCCTGCCTCTATCTTTGGGCCAGGCTGGGCCGTGATCAAGCATTTGTGTTTTTTTAGTCATTACTTAATTAGCCTGATTGTGTGGAGAGCTTTACACAAATCTATAATGAAAGCATTCGATTACTTTCATACTGTTTCTGCTCATTTAAGACTAAATTATTTGTGTTTAAAATAAAAGATGCTAGGATGGACATGAGTGACACGGTGGTGCAGTGAGTAGCATGATCACCTCACAGAAAGAAGGTCGCTGGTTCGAGCCTCGGCTGGGTTTGCATGTTCTCTCCGTGTTGGCGTGGGTTTCCTCCGAGTGCTCCGGTTTCGCCCACAGTCCAAACACATGTGGTATAGGTGAATTGGGTAAGCTAAATTGATCGTATGTGTGTGAATACAAGTGTATGGATGTTTCCCAGTACTGGGTTGCAGCTGGAAGGGCATCTGCTGCATTAAAAATATATGCTGGATAAGTTGGCGGTTCATTCCGCTGTGGCGACCTCTGATAAATAAGGAACTAAGCTGAAGAAAAATGAATAAATGAATGAATATACAGTTGTTCCTGATTTTTCTCTCTATTGCATTTTTATTTTTATTTTTTTTTTCTAAATATAGATTTGTGTGCGCTCATTTTTGGAAAATTATTGTAAGTTTTTGTTTAGCTCCAGATTTGGACACATAATATTGTATGGAATCCATAGTAATTAATGCTGAGGACTGTACTTTCATTGCACTGTGCCATTGTGCGTGTGTTTTGTTCTGGTTTATTTCTAGCATTAGCTTGAGTTTAGGGGCGGGGCTTATGCGCACAGAGTTTTACTGCTCTGTGTGATCGCAGAAAGAAAGGCACAAGAGTCAGACGAGCTCTGAAGACTGAAGACTCGTGACTTAAGACATTGAGACTGTCGGTGAGTAAAAACTTTCTCATAACAGCAAATAACCTCATTTATATTTATTAATCAATTCATAATCAGCCGCCGGAGAATCTCGAGCGCATGTGCATACTGTTTTGTATAATTTGGCTTAAACTTTTAACTTTCAAAATACTTATATGAGTATAGAAAACCGATTGTGCAATAATGTTGTATAATCGAATCTGCTGTGTTTATCACAGATATAATTTTTTCCAGTCATCCACTGAAAAAAACAAACAAACTTGGTTTTCATGCCGTTTAACTTCTGCCTCAGTCATCCATGGCTATAAGGAATGAATGCAGGTTTGCGTCAATGAATGGATGTTTCTCGTTATGTGTCTCGTTTCAGTGCGTCACTGTAGTCTAATCCGTTTCTACTTTTATTTCATTTATTTCAAGCTTTTTCTCATGTTTAAAGTACTTATTCTGTGTTTCATCAGAGATCTAAAGATGCATTAGGGCTGTTTTAGTGCCGCTCATCCTTTAATTGCGTCATATCACACATGGTCCATCTTATTTATGTTCACAACAGAATTGTGTTGGGATTGAGTTGACTTAATCCATATGCTGGTAAATGTTAAAATCGTCCTCTTTAAAGTGTTTATTTGCTGTTAATCTTGGTTACACTTTATTTTAAGGTGCCATTGTTTGATGTAGCTATTCATGAACTACTGAGTAATAATAATTGCATGCCCTTACTGTATGTTAGAGGGTTGTTTAGGGTTAGTTACATGATCATCAGTGGTGTAAAGTAACAAATTACAAATACTCAAATGACTGTAATTGAGTAGCTTTTCTCAGAAATTATAATTTACTGAGTAGTTTTAAATGTGTGTACTTTTACTTTTCCTTGAGTACATTTTAGTGCTGTTTAGGTACTTTTACTCCACTACTTTCCTTCAACCTGCGGTTAGGCCTGACACGATATCTATTTTTTGTTGTACGATATATTGTACCAAAATATATTGCGATAAACGATATTATTGTCATTTTAAGACCATTTTATGCCACTCATTATATAACGCCAGAATGACAATATAATATCACAATGCAAGTACACTCTTTCAAAAAACACACAATATTTTATTTTCTTAAGAATATTTAGTTTAATTATAGTCATTTTAACAAATTAATAATTAGGCATTGGAATCAGAATGTGAAAACGCATATACTAAATGAATAATAATTAGTGTTAACAAAAAAGTGCAAGGTGAAAAGTAATACAAGTCATTCTGACGCCACTGACATGTTCATTGACACAGACATTTAGTTTTGAGAGCTGAACTGAAGGATTTTGAGCAGGAGACTGGCTTTTGCAGGTAATCCATGGTGTTTTGCTATTTATACGTGTTGTTTTGAGAAATGCGCTTAGTCCTACTGTTTTACAAATTTCAGTTTTGATCTGAGAAATGTGCCAAAGTGACTGTAATACATTTATTCTATGCTAAAAGCAACATACACAGGTAAGACAGGCAACATACACATAAACTGCCCAGTATAGTTACCTTTGTTGTTGTAAAATATTTGTTAAAAATTATGAATTGAAGACAACAGTATAAGCCTATATGTAAAATCATATAGTCAATAAAAACTGAAAAATAGCATACATTCTTTATTAGGAAATATGAACTCATCAGAAATAAAGGAAATAAACCACAATGCATCCCTATTTTTTAAAAGTATTTGATTGTTTTAGTACTAAATGTACTAATCTTTACAAAAAGCACTATTTTCGCAGTATTAGATTGAAAGACCAGAGAAAGCTTGTGCAGTATGATCAGAAAAAAAAGCTTAAGCATTTACACAGCATGTTTTTGACGGGAATGTGTCTCGTTTACCTGTGATCCGATCGAGCAAAAGGTGTTTTATTACCGTGTAAACAGGGCAGCATCAGTCATGTTAAATTCGCAGACTCCCTCTGTCACTGAGTTGTAATCCTAGCCTGTCTCATAGTAATGTTCATGAACTAGGCCATGTACGATGCGGGATAGCCTTAAAGCCGCGCGCTGCAGCACGCAGGCGCGCAATGAGAAAAAATAGACTGACTGCATCAAAAATGCGCTCATATTATTGCGCAATGACAAGACATAATATAGATCGCACCACCAAACACATGAAAATGAAAGTAACGACCGTGGTTTAAAAAATGCAGATATTTGTGTAAAAATGTAAGAAGTAAAAGTAAAAAGTTGTCAAAAAAATAAGTAGTGGAGTAAAGTACTGATACCAGAAAAAACTACTTAAGTACAGTAACGAAGTATTTGTACTTCGTTACTTCCCATCTCTGGCAATAACTAAATGCACTACAGAATGTTACGTTTACACACATCAACAAATTACATGTAAATGCATCAGCTTTTAACAGCGTAATAGTCATTACTCTTGAGTACTTTTGAAAGCTCTACTTTTACTCATACTTTGAGTAATATTTACTACAGATACTTTTACTCTACTTGCACTACTTTTTTAAGCAAGTTATGGTACTTTTACTTGAGTAAAAGTTTTTTTTTCTTTTCCTTGGCTCTCAACTTTTTCCCTCTCTGTCCCTTATCTTCCCTGGCTGGCTCTTCTTGTCTCGTCTTATTCTATCTCTGAGGCTCTCCGTGCCCTGCTATCCAAACAAATAAGGAATTATGGATCTGATCAACTGGTCTCTGAACGCGATTGACACCATCTTCTCAACGAGAACTTTGGGCTCGGGAGAGCCCACTTGTCCTGCCGGGACGTTTGCAGCTGGATACGTGATGGACGGGTGGGAGAAGTGGTGTGTCGTGTGCCTGGCTGCTCTGTCCCTGGAGGATATTGAAGATGTCTACCTATTCTGATCTTTGATAACAGGGTTTCTGCTGATGGGCTTATGCAGGGCCCTGGGGTATCGACAATTGATGAAAGTGGTCAGTGCTGCTCAAAACCCTACCAAGCTGGCCGGCTTGATTGAAACTATAATGGGCAGGTATGCTGCTAATCAGACTGCTGTATTAGACCGCAAATTGGAAAACATCGGGGTGAAATTAGCGGCTTTGCAACAAGATTTGGGCAGGACTGGAGACCAGTGACGGACATTAAATATCTGTGAAATTGGCAGATATTGACCTAAATTTGAAATACTTTCTTCTCTTTCGGCTCCCAGTGTTTTTCCAGCCAGACGGCCTCGGCTGGAGAAAAACAACTTCTCCTGGATAGCAAGATAAGGACACGCTCTGAAATTCCTGCTCCCTGTCAAGGACACCTGTTGGACTCTACAGGCTCACACACACACACACACATACACAGCTACAGATAGACTTTCACTACCTAACCCTTCATCCCACGCCTTCGTGTGCTTTCATCCACTGGAGGGGGTAGGCGGGTCTGTGACCAGCGTCTCCATGGCTGCAGTAATCGACAACTGCCCGCCCTTGCCGGACTATATCCACACCCCCTTTATCATCCTCTGTTGCGATGTATGTCATGTCTATGTGTTTATGTGCTTGACTGCTGGGGCTTTTTTTCTCCCTGATCTCACACTGCTCTAACTCAAGAGCAAGGTGAGAGGGAGTTTTTTCGCCTCTCTTTCCTGAATTGTATCTTACTTCCTTTTTCTAAATGCTACCTCCCGTTCACCTGTCTCTCCCTGAAATGTGATGTTTGTGTATGGTCGGGGGGTCCAATTTCACTATATGTCAGTGTATGTAAATACATGGAGGTATATGTGACAAATAAAGGCTTGATTGATTGTATGATTTTTCAGTACTCTTTCCATCACTGATGTTTATGCATAATTAACTGTAATTACTAAAGTAAGTACATGGAAATAGAACTGTGACCATACTCTCTAGTACTTAATGCTTGAATCTCACCTTTGTCCCTATCTTCTGTCTTTTACAGTATTTCAGTTGAGAACTGAAAGCCATGACTGTAATAAATGCAGTGCAGATCTTTATGCTGCTGTGGGGTTTCACTGCAGTCTGCCAAGCTGATACTGGTAAGAGAATAAACTGAGAAACTGTGTGTGAGAAATATGTGGAGGAGGGAATGTTTAGGCTTGTTCAAGTTTTTTTTTTACTCTAAGAACAAGTTTCGTTTTGAACGAAAACTATTTTCCCCCCCAAATAAATAATCATGGACAACCCACTCATGTCAGAAAGTGACATTTTATTTGTGTATTTTAGTGAAGACTACATTGAGTTTTCTCTGCTAATTAAATCTGATGCACATGATGAAAAGAAAGAGTCAGGATGAGACAGTAAACAGATTGTGTAGTGTATAATTGCTATTATGTTTTAGGCTTGTAAAGATGGGATTTAACTACAGCCGTTCAAACTGTAGTTATCAGTGTGATGGTGAAAACTATACATTTCTAGTCATACTATCCTTCTGCAATCTTATACCAAAAACGGAAATAAAGGCAGCATTAAAAATGTGGGAGAGCATTGCTATTATGTAATTGTATTGTATTGCAATATTGAGCAATTAAGTGTTGATGTTAAATCAAAAGGTATTCACAAATACTTGTAAATGAAATGAACAGAGAATAGGCCCTAAAGAAAATCATTCGATAACTTTCGTACTGTTTGTGCTCATTTAAGACTAGGGATGCACCGATCCTGATACTTGGATCAGATATCGGTTCTATAACGCATATTTTTGCTGGATCGGGTATCGGCGAGCTGGTATTGATCAAAATCCGATCTTGCACTTGCGCATTTTTCTGTTAATTTATAAGCCTACAAAAGCCATGAAGATAGCCTATTATAGGAAAATGTCATGTAGGCCTTAGGGGTGTCAAAATTAATCGTTTCTTCAGTGCATCGCGATGCAGGTGGGGACAATTTGATATCGGTTCAGTAATAGATTATAATCGGTTATTACGCACCTACGTCATTTACCCCCTATGCGCGATGTTGTGGTAGAATACTATGGCGAAGGAGGCAAGGGTAAATAAATAAAACACTCCTACTACTTAAAAAGCAAATCTTTCACTAACACTGAGGAATGGTAAAGCACGAGCCGCTATTTCACTACTAGGGAGAAATGCTGTAAAACTCCATCTCTGCCTCTCTCACTCTCTCTCTCTCTCTCTCTCTCTCTCTTCCACACACACACACACACTCTTTGAGCATTTGATCCGTTGGCATGTTGGTGAGGTAAATTTTCCTCTCCTCTCGGCTGTTAAAGCGATACTTGTGGATCCAGACACAAGCGTGCCTGAGGTGCGAGTTTATTGTATTGTATTTATTCTATTACGGATTACCTGATAACCGCGTATTATGCGCATATAGACTGACCCGCGACTGTTTTTCTCGCGTCACTCATGGGTGAACAGGGCTTTCGTTTCTAAAGCCAATCGCAGCCCTTTCTGTTGAGCGGGTGAAGACAATGACCAATTATAGGGGTGTAAGAACTTGCCAGCGCTCATTAGTTTATTTGTTATGAATGCTCATGCTGTCTTCTGTGCATGTGTAGGAGTTTTGTCTAAAACATTCACAAAGAGTTTTTTTTTTGAGCAGGTAAAATGTAAGGTACAGTTCATATATATTACTGCTTGTATTAAATAATATACAAGTAAAATATAAATATAAGCATATTTATAGATTTTAATAAAAAAATATTCTTGTGTTGTAAAGAAAAAAATCTAATTATGTATCGAAAGCATCGTCAATGCACCGTGATATGCATTCAGGTTCATTTTGACCTGTAACAAGGAGTTTATTTCTGTTTCTAAATCATGTTGCGCTGTGTCTGTTATATAGATTAGCAGATTGCATTCGCAACACTAGAGTAGAGAGGGTTATTACCTGTTTGTAGTAAAGTTTGTTCTTGTTGTGGGAAGAAGAAGATAGGGTCTGCGATTCAGGTAGGGAAAATGCTTTTATTTTAAATAATCACACAACACGTGCAGCTCTGGTGTGTGTGTGTGTGTGTGTGTGTGCTCTCTCCTCTCCCGGCTGCTCCTTCTCCTCTCCTTAAGAAGGGTGTCTCTCCAGCCTATCTCTATCTTCTTTTGTCTGAGTGTCTTGGGTCACTCGATACACCCTGTCATTAATAATCACAAAATATGGATAGGAGAGGGGCCAATCAGGCCAGGCTGGAGGCTATTCCCATCTATGACCTGCACTCTTTTGAGTGCATGTCTAAGTGTGTCGTCATGCGACTGCTCTAGGGGAAATTCTTTACACCGGGGCCCTTTCCCTGAGTCAGCGTGTGACGTCACCGCTTGGAATTCCCCCAGCTGAACGACACACCCCCTATCGAGCTATTTCTTCTTCCAAGAAACACCCGCACATAAGACCCCTAATAATCTATTAAATTATTCTATTACTATATAGTAATTAATCTATTACTGGTTCCCAGAATTAGCGGGTTTTTGAGGTGTGGGTTAACCGCTACCTCGACGCTATGCTTTTTACCCCAAAATTGAATATCTATAGCCATTAGCAGGTAGTGATTTACATCCCCGTTCACACATCTTACCCTTACTGTGCGGCCCGTATCCAATACCGGGTCTTGAAACAGGCTTTGGTGAATGGAGGTCTGGTTACACCCCGAATCCACCAAAGCTTGATATGTAACCCCTTTAATACTTACCCATATTGGAATGTTCGATGGATCCGCCTCTGTGCACCGCCATCTGGGTGCTGGCGTGGGCGGTCCCCGCAGTCTGGGCCTGGGAACAGGAGGAGAGAGAGAGAAAGAGGGGGAGAAGAGAGAGGTTATTTTGCCGACCCTGGACTTCACCACCAGGTAATCCTCCGCCAGCTGGATGGCCGTCTCCAGATCCTTGGGCCGGTGGCACTAGACCCACTCTGATGTTCGGGAGGGGAGGGGAGGCGGGCGATGAACTGCTCCAGCACCATGGCATCCATTATCTGGGTGACTGTCCGGCCATCCTGTAGTAGCCATCTGCGGCAGGCATCACGGAGCTGCTGGGCGAACACAAAGGGCCGGCCCGCTGGAGAATGGCTCGCTTCATGTCTTCAAACTCCAGGAGATTTTGGGTCATTGCTGTGCGGCGAGTTGGGCTTTGCCCGACAACAGTGGGACCACTTGACCCTCGGCCAGCCACATGCCTCCACCATCTTTTCGAAGAGGTCCAAGAACGCTTCCGGGTCGTCTTGCGACGGCATTTTGGAGAAAGTGATGGGAGGGTGGGCGGTAGATGTCGGAGTGGGCCGAATCTCCTGCGTCAGCAGACTCCAGATTTGCTCGCGGTCCTCCATGAGGACTTAAAACCATTGATCTTGGATGTTTTTCATTTCCACCAGCGCATCATGTTGTTGTTGGTGGAGGACCGCAAGGGCCTGGATGGCTTCCGCAAATGGCAGCCTTGATGGAGTGGTCATTCTGGCAGCGAAGTTTCTTCTTCTTCCTGGGTTTCGGCACCACTGTAGTAAAGTTTGTTCTTGTTGTGGGAAGAAGAAGACAGGGTCGGCGATTCAGGTAGGGAAAATGCTTTTATTTTATAGAATCACACAACACATGCAGCTCTGTGGTGGGTGGGTGTTTGTGGGGGTGCTCTCTCCTCTCCCGGCTGCTCCTTCTCCTTTCCTTAAGAAGGGTGTCTATGACTAGACAATCACTAGAATAAACAGGTGTTATTAATTATTTCTGATTGACCTGCTGATTAGCTGCCGGGCTCCGAGCATGCTTTCCCCCCTCATTGGGTGTTCGATCATGCTTACCTCTCCACACTGTTCTTCACATACAAAAGTAGGCCTACCTGAAACATTTAAATCAGAAAAGGCTCAATAATAGCCTACATTGGACAGATCCTCGACGCACTCATTTTTTCCCTTTTTGCTGCTGAGTGTCCACAGATACCGGAGGGCTCAGTGATGCAAGCACTTTATTCATGCATCCGGCTGCGCAGATGCGATGTGTGCTGCTCTGTAAAATTATTCTGACAATAAGTTGTTCTCTCATCCTTCAGACTGTAACCAGGATAGACGCTACAACGTAGTGAGGATCCATATGCAGGACTTTATTAGTAGGTTGGTCAGACAAGCAGTGGTCAAAACAGGAACAAACAGAGGTATATGGGCAATCCAGAGTCGTAGTCGTAATAGCAGGCAGAAGGTCACAAGACAGGTGGCATACAGGGAATAACAAAACAAAACAAAGGTCTAACACAGAAGGCAAGGCAAGGAGAAACGCGTCATAATGTTCACTTATTCAGATCGCAAGACTTAGCAACAGTGTGTTTGTGCTCCTTATGTAGTGCAATAATCAGTCCTTGAGCAGCTACAGCTGTGGGAGTGTAATCAGTAATGATCTGGAACATGTGTGTGTGAGCGGAGTGCATGTATGGAGTTGTAGTCCAAAACATGGTGGATTTGTAGTCCATGTGACTGTGTGTATGTTTACCAGCGATCTTTGGCTGTAGATCGCTGGTGATCGTGACACAGACTGAGTTTATTCTTCCGAGGTGAATACTTTAAGTGATGCGAATAGTTTGTAAAGCCTGGCTCATTGTGGTCAAAGTAGTTGATTAAAATAATAAAAGTGAAACTGAGGGCGCAATATGGATTGTCATTACCAGAAAATTATTTAGTCTTAATATAGGTTACTCTGAAACTGAATATTACACTGTAATTTTATTTACTTTATTATTTTATTTAACAGACCAGTCTGTGCTTAGGTGCTAAAGCATATAAGCGGACCTTGTTTTACAGCAAGTTTAGGCGAGTAAATGTTTAAGTAAAACTGGCCTCAGACAGTTTAGTTTAGTCTGCATCAAACCTGCAGTAAAATATCAGGCTTTACTAAAAAGCTGGTTATTTTATCAGCGATTAGGGTCAGTAGTGTTTGCTTTTACTACAGATTTTAAAGAAAAAATCTTAATGTTAAATAAGGAAACATAAGCTGGACCACAACAGATCAAGGTCATAACGAATGCTCAAATATTGTAGTCTAGTTTACAGCAAGCATCATGTTTTTAGTTAGATTGTGTCATCTGTCATGTATAGTAGGCCTATAGGTCTGTTATTTTTAGTAAAGAAGATATATTATTTGAGTTTATCACCAGAACTATAGAAACTGTATTATGTAAAAAAACAAAAACGGCAGAGTATCGGGATCGGATCTGTATCGGTCGATCCTCAGAATTTTGGTATCGGGATCAGATCGGTTCCAAAAAAATGGTATCGGTGCATGCCTATTTAAGACTAAATGTAAGACTAAATAAATAAAAAAGACGCTAGGATGGACATGGGCGTCACGGTGGCGCAGTGCACAATTGTGATTGTGATTAGCACAATCGCCTCACAGAAAGACGGTCGCTGGTTTAGTTGACATTTCTGTGTGGAGTTTGCATGTTCTTCCCGTGTTGGCATGGGTTTCCTCCGTGTGCTCCGGTTTCCCCCACAGTCCAAACACATGTGCTTCTGTATAGGTGAATTGGGTAGGCTAAATTGTCCGTAGTGTATGTGTGTAAATGAGTGTGTATGGATGTTTCTCAGTGATGGGTTGCGACTGGAAGGGCATCCACTGTGTAAAACATATGCTGGATAAGTTGGCGGTTCATTCCGCTGTGGCGATCCCAGATTAATAAAGGGACTAAGCCGAAAAGAAAGTGAATGAATGAATGAATAGGATGGACATGTTTACATGTTATTATATGTACTTGTCTGTTTAAAAACACACCTAAATCCCAAAGCGTCTACTTTCGATCATCTTCAAATGTACAGAAGCTGATCCGAGAACAGTGTCTTTATCAGTATCAGCGCATATAGAGAGCAGAAGCAGTGCACAGGTGTTTGCTTTTTACATTGGCTGCTCCTACAGTGCGCAGCTAATTGCCGGCTGCTGCACAGATCGATCTATCTCTGTTCTTTCTAGTTACCTATCTAACTTTATATATAAATACTTTTTATTTTTACTTTTTATCTGCAACAAGGCCCACAGCAACTCCCTGCACGTGTGGTGTAAAACAGGCATTTCATGAATTGACTGATTCAGAGGTTGAATAGTGAATGCGGCTGTTTTTATATTCATTTCAATGTGGTTTCATGCCAAAAAGCGAAAGCATAATTCTCTTGAACATCTCTTGCAATTAAACAATATCACATTTAAATTCGGCTCTTTGATGCTACTTTCAATATTCATAGAAAGATATGGGAAAATGCTTAAACAGGATGACAGTGGGATAGAATAGGAGAAAACCCCATTTATTGGTCTTGATCTAAGCTCTAAGCCTGATAGGAGTAGAATTCGGTACCAATCGATACTGAGATTTTAAGAACGTCCATTTCCCACTAACATTTGAGAACTGTTGAGCACGTTCTTGAACAGCGCTGATTTACCATTGTGTTCACATGCTCAACAGAAATGACTGTGAATAGCCGTGATGGTCATCAGTTTACTGAACTCACTGCTGTTTGCTGAGTGTAAACACAGATACAGCGACACTGGAGAGTTTTCAATCCAGTTCGGTGAACTGATGACCTTCACAGCCAATCACAGTCATTTCTGTTGAGCATGTGAACACAATGGCAAATCAGCGCTGTTTAAGAACGTGCTCAACAGCGCTCAAATGTTAGCGGGAAATGGATGTTTTTACAATTTCAATACTGATTGGTATCGAATTTTAGTATTGTGACAACCCTACACTGTAAAACCCAAAAAGTTAAGGTAACTCAAACCATTTGAGGAAACCGATTGAGGAAAACTGATCCTAATGAGTACTGTGAACTCAATCCGTTAGAGTAAACGAAGCAATTTGAGCACAGTATAAATGAAGAGAACTCAAACCAACTGAGTACTGTAAAACCCAATAAGTTAAGGCAACTCAAATTGTTTGAGGAAACCGATTGCTACAAACCATTTGAGTTAAAAAACTAATCTATATGAGTACTGTGAACTTACTCCATTTAAGTTGAAGTAATGAGGAATTTAATTAACTCATTACTAGGGCTAGACGGAATCTGCGGACGTTTTTTGCTATTTCTGCAGAGAACTTTGGTAAAAATCTGCGGAATTATTTTAGGAGTATCTTAACTAAAACCTTAAAATGTGAAATAAAAAATAATATCTTAACTTTTATTTAATGTTTAAAATGCAAATCCAATTAGATAAACAGTAAATAGTTAACTGTAAGTAAATGAACAGAATTATTGATGGGCTAAAAATCTGTGGAAATCTGCAAAAAATCTGCGGAATTCTGCGCGCGCAGATTCCGTGTGGGCCTACTCATTACCTTTATCACTGAGTTCAAAACTCTTTTTAAATAAGTAGAATTAACTTTCATAAAGTTTTGAGTTAACAAAACTCATTTCGTTTTTGATAAAGTTGACTGTTGGGTTTCACAGTGTAGCGCACACTAGGCACAGTTGCCTTGAACCGCTCCGAAGCACGTTTGTTCCCCCTGCCCTCTCCCCTGACAGCCTGGACTCACACTGCTTTTACCGTCTGAGCCAGATCACCTACGTCATCGATGATGCGACTGTTCAGTTTAACAGGAAGAGAAGCGCTCTTGCTCAGCACAGTGGTCATTGCTTTAGTTATATCGTTTTGTATTATTTGTAGTTGTTTGGAATGCAGTGACACACAGTCAAACATTTTGCTGAACAGATCAGCTACTTTTTGCTCATAAATTATCATAAAATCATTGTGCTGCACAGAGATTTGCTGAAGGTGCAGCTGTCGTGCAGTGAGGGATTTGCGCCTTTAATAATCTATGACAGTTTGCGTTCATTGAACAGTAAGAATGATTGATAAATCCATATCAAACAGTCCCTAAAAGTGATGTCGAGTCTTCAGTTTCGGGCTCAGGCACACTTTGCACTCACACTACAAGTGTATCGCACTAATGCCCAACCGAACCGTGCTCTGGCACACCTCTTCCAACCGAGCCAGGGCCGGCCACCTGAACCACACCTGGATCCGATTCGGAGCACTCACACTTGTCAATCATCCGGGAAAAGCACCCGGCCACGGTTTGAATAGGCTAGTGTGAGTGCACCCTCAGAGAAGAGTGTATCCTCAGGAAAAGAGCAGAGCAGGAAAGAGATAGAGATAATTTAACACCTATTTTGTATCTTTTTTGATCATGTGACCAAAAACCCAAAAACTGAGACATAGGCCGTACTCATACTATGTACAGTTGCCTTGAACCGGGCCAAAGCACGCTTGTCCCCCCTCCCGTCTCTCCCGACGGCCCGCACTCACATTACATTCGGGCCTGGGCACGCTTACATTATCAATGATGCGCTGTTCAGTAAGCGCTCCCGCTCAGCACAGTGGAGATTTCTTTAGTTATATCGTTTAAGTCGTTTGATATGCGGTGACACGCAGTCTAATTTTTCACTGAACAGATCAGCCACTTTTGACATTCATAAACAATCATAAAGTCCTCGTGCTGCAGGAATTAGGAAGTTTGCTGAAGGCGCAGCTGACGTGCAGTGAGGGATTTTATGTCAACTCAAAGGAAAATTAAAGATGATGAATTGATTGAATTATTTTGGTTCAACTTCAAATCCAAATAAAGTTGTGCTTTGGACTGAAACTACAGTATCTTTTATTCAAAGTACATTTTTATATTGTATTAAGTAAAAATTTTTGGTTTCTGCTAGAAAAATTATGGTTTCTGACTATAACCTGTTTATTCAATTTGCCTTAAAGCAAAAAACAAACCTCTTAGGAAAATTTTTTAAGGCATTAGTTTTGCTCAATGTTAGGGCTGCACAATAGGTCATTTCAGCATTGATATTGCAATATAATAATTCCAACCCAGGCTCATTCTGAAAACGTAGTCCTGTGGATGTTTCTGGAGACCGCGAAAAACCACCCGGGAGGTATGTATTTTTGTAGTTTTTGTTTTCACGAATGCACAAGAGGCCGCTGTGTGCACCATTTCACATCTCAAATTTCTCTTGCGAGTGCCGTTTGTGCCCGATGTTCTCGTGTAAACCCACCAGAGGCCGCTGTCGACTGATTGTCTGTCTGACTGTGTGACTGAATGGCCGGCTGGCCAATCGACTGACTGACCCACTCTCCTCCTTCCCTAAACCCAACCAATTTTATCGATTGACCCGCCCACCCACTTACGTCCCTGAACCCAACAAACTGTTTACAAAAGCCGTCCAGAAAAAGAAAAGCCCTCGTCTGAATTGTATCACTTTTTCAGATTTTACCACATTCTCACCCTGTTATTTACTTGTTTATTTTATTTTTTGGATTCTGTTTTTGTCTTACCTGATTTCTAGAACCGCTCAACTCTCAAACCCCGTCGTCGTGGTCAACTCCTCTCTGCGTCTCAAGTCTGCCGACATAACATGAAGAGCTAATGGGACAAACTGGTTGTGGCGGGAAAACCCTCCACACGGAGGTGAGCGGTCAGCTGGTAAGCGCAAAAAGAAACGGCGTCATACCGCCCCGTAGCGTTCATTTAAAAAATTTAAATGAAGCCATACGTACCTTCGGGCAGGGGGGGTGGGGGACTTTTAAAAGGGGGGGGGGGGGGGTGGATGCAAAATGCAGCTGTATGAAATCCAAAAGGTTACATTCTTAATGACCTGTTTCTAAATGGTCTGTCTTTAAAAGTGAGGGTGACACTTCCCCCTCCCCCCGGTTGCTACGCTCCTGCCTCCGGCTACAAAATTCGCGGTCTCCAGAAATATCCACGGGACTACGTTTTCAGAATGAGCCTGTGTTGCATAATTCACAATTGTCACATCGCAAGATATGCAATGTTGAGTCTATTATATGTCAATGATGAGAACTATAATGTATCATTTGCATGTGATTAGAGGCCTATGACTGATAGTATTGTACCGTTAGTACACTGTAAAAAATTATATGATCAATCCGTCCTGACAGCATATGTTTTTAGTTCATTGTAACTTATTAAACTAAGTTAATCATGTTCTAACTTAATTTTAAAGTCAGTTTAACATAAGTTCAATGAACTCAGTTAATTTAAGTTAATTTGATTCAGCCTTAAAAATTAAGGCAGGATTTTTTACAGTATATATTTCATATTATATATATATATATATATATATATATACACACACACACACACTAATATTTCAAATATACCTTTTTAATAGTATTTATATATGCTTTTACTTTGTTTATGCGATTTTATGCAGATGCACACTCCAACAGAATCATCCACAGCAATTATAAATTCTTTCCAAACAGATATCCTTAAGTCATCTGGTGAAATTGTATTTTTATATTTTTGTCACTTGACTAGCTGAAAAAACAAAAGCTTTTCAGTTTTGATGTATTTCTAATGTGAGTTTGAACTTGCATTACGTTTATATCCATACTGAAAGCACCAGCAGATATTTTACCTCATTTTTCTTCAGTATTTTTCACGTAGTACAATTATTAATTTTTTTCTTTGGCCAAAACAAATATTTAGATTAACATTCAGGTTCAACCAGTTTTAATTTATAAATTTAGCTGTAGCAAATTACAGTAATATGTTTAGGCTGGTCCAAAGCTAAATTCTACTTTAATCTAAGGTTAACAAAAGAGAGTTTTCTTTTTTTCTTTTTTTACCAAATTTTAAATAATAATAATAATAATTATAATTATTGGTCTGTACCAAAGTAAAAAAATATTTAGTGTCTCTATAATAAACAATATTTTCACTTTGTGTGAATGTATTATTATTTTTTTGACCACAATTTTTTTTTCACATAAATTTAATTTAAAGTTTTAACCAAAGTTAAATTATACTTTGTGAAAAACTGAACAATTTAACTAACAAATTACAGTCATTTTTTTAGGTTGGTGCAAAGTGTAAGTTTTTTTCAGTGTATGGTTTTGTAATGTAATAAATATATAAATAAAAATGATGTCAATCATGTATATGTTATAGCTATATGCCATATTTCACAACAGAAAATATTTGACTATTGCTTTCAAATCCTACAAAATCCTAACTAGTGTGTCATAAGTAAGGTGTACAAAAACACACAATGCAAAGATTTTATTTATGAATATGTTTCAGAATGATCCAGTTTATCATATGTATATATTTATTATGTGACTGATATGGACACACAGAAATGATCTTGATATAAAGTCATTTTTAACATTTTAATGATTCTTCTGTTGCTGTACTGTATATTATTTATTTATTTTCAGGTGGCTGCAGTGTGAGATGTAATGATGTAACTGGAACTGTGGGGAATGAAGTGATTTTTGCCTGCAGCATGTGTGGACAGCCCACTGAATGCTGTGTTAGACTGCATAAGTTTCAATATCCTGAAAAACATGACTCAGACATCTGTAAAGAAGAGCCTCCTGAGGACACCTGTGAAAAGAGGAACATCTTCACATGCAGATACACTCCAAATACAGCAATGGAGGAAACATTCAGATTCTTTTGGCAAACTAAGAGTTCACGAAATACAGCAAAATTCACAGTGAAGATATCAGGTAGTGCAAGTCATATCTGTTTAGAATTCAGTAAATATTTTAAATCTACTAATATTAATTTGAATACTTGTAACAGTACTAATACTTGATTATTGAATATAAATTCAATGTATTGTTATGCATAGAAAAAAGTAGCAAAAAAAAGAAAGAAACTACTTTGGATGAATTTCTGAATTAATAAATATATACATGGTTTATACAGGGAGTGCAGAATTATTAGGCAAGTTGTATTTTTGAGGATTAATTTATTATTGAACAACAACCATGTTCTCAATGAACCCAAAAAACTGATTAATGTCAAAGCTGAATATTTTTGGAAGTAGTTTTTAGTTATTTTAGGAGGATATCTGTGTGTGCAGGCGACTATTACTGTACATAATTATTAGGCAACTTAACAAAAAACAAATATATACCCATTTCAATGATTTATTTTCACCAGTGAAACCAATATAACATCTCAACATTCATTAACTACTGAGTAATACTATTAATTGCATGCACTTACTGTATGGTAAGGGTTATATACATTTCTGACATTCAAAAACAAAACAAAAACAAATCAGTGAGCAATATAGCCATCTTTCTTTGCAAGGACACTCAAAAGCCTGCCATCCATGGATTCTGTCAGTGTTTTAATCTGTTCACCATCAACATTGCGTGCAGCAGCAACCACAGCCTCCCAGACACTGTTCAGAGAGGTGTACTGTTTTCCCTCCTTGTAAATCTCACATTTGATGATGGACCACAGGTTCTCTATGGGGTTTAGATCAGGTGAACAAGGAGGCCATGTCATTAGTTTTTCTTCTTTTAGATCCTTTATTGCCAGCCACGCTGTAGAGTACTTGGACGCGTGTGATGGAGCATTGTCCTGCATGAATATCATGTTTTTCTTGAAGGATGCAGACTTCTTTCTGTACCACTGCTTGAAGAAGGTGCTTCCAGAAACTGGCAGTAGGACTGGGAGTTGAGCTTGACTTCATCCTCAACCCGAAAAGGCCCCACAAGCTCATCTTTGATGATACCAGCCCAAACCAGTACTCCACCTCCACCTTGCTGGCATCTGAGTCGGACTGGAGCTCTCTGCTCTTTACCGATCCAGCCACAGGCCCATCCATCTGGCCCATCAAGACTCACTCTCATTTCATCAGTCCATAAAACCTTAGAAAAATCAGTCTTGAGATATTTCTTGGCCCAGTCTTGACGTTTCAGCTTGTGTGTCTTGTTCAGTGGTGGTCGTTTTTCAGCCTTTCTTACCTTGGCCATGTCTCTGAGTATTGCACACCTTGTGCTTTTGGGCACTCCAGTGATGTTGCAGCTCTGAAATATGGCAAAACTGGTGGCAAGTGGCATCTTGGCAGCTGCACGCTTGACTTTTCTCAGTTCATGGGCAGTTATTTTGCTCCTTGGTTTTTCCACACGCTTCTTGTGACCCTGTTGACTATTTTGAATGAAACGCTTGATTGTTCGATGATCACGCTTCAGAAGCTTGGCGATTTTAAGAGTGCTGCATCCCTCTGCAAGATATCTCACTGTTTTTGACTTTTCGGAGCCTGTCAAGTCCTTCTTTTGACCCATTTTGCCAAAGGAAAGGAACTTGTCTAATAATAATGCACACCTGATATAGGGAGTTGATGTCATTAGACAACACCCCTTCTCATTACAGAGATGCACATCACCTAATATGTTTAATTGGTAGTAGGCTTTCAAGCCTATACAGCTTAGAGTAAGACAACATGCATAAAGAGGATGATGTGCTCAAAATACTCATTTGCCTAATAATTCTGCACTCCCTGTAAGTAATAGTCTTTAGTCTGCTCTGGGCTAAAGTTAGCTTTATGATTTAAATAGTAATTACTATAGTAAGTATAACCCAGACCAATAAAACTGAAATGTATTAATGTGACGTATAAACATATAAATACTTAAATTAGAGATGTTTAGATTTGTGTGTGTGTGTGTGTGTGTCAAGAAATCAGATACTCCACACATAATCTGACTGTCTGTAGTGGGCTACTAATATTGTTTTGTAACATCTGTCAACAGAGCATGTTAAATCAACAACCACTAGTAAGTATGCGTTGTTATACTTCATTACTTATACTTCAATTAATTGTTATTTATAGAAGTAAATTACAATAAAACAACAGTAAAGTAGGAGCCCTTTAAATAATATTAATTACTTTGGTTAATCTGCATCTTTACAGATTCTGAACTACAACTAGGAGGGAGTCCTGAACCTGAGAAAACTCCTGTTTCTGCCATCTCTGCGGGTGTGGGCTGCTTCATCATCTTCATCATCATCCTCATATTGATCATCATTATCATTTACAAAAAGCGTCCTGATGGCTGTCAGGAAAGGACGTATTAGGTCGTCAGACAAAATGAGGACGACGACAATAAAACAGAACATGTGTAATTTCATTATGAAAGCGACAGATGTTCTTGAGGTGATCAGCTTTACCTGAGCTCCAGTAAAATACCTGTACATGAGTCTCTGTTAGACCTCATACTACAGGAACTGCCTGACAATGACTGTCTGCTTATGAGCTTTTAAATGGTTTGAATGGGGATCATAGTTATTTCTGTGAAATAATGTATTAAAGATCTTTTTGATCAGCATATATACAGCTTTGTGAACATTTAGAGAAAGGTAACGAAATCCACACTTTGATTTTGCTCTTTTTTTTTATTACCTTCATGAAATATCTATAATGGATGTTTAATATACAGGGTGGCCAATTTATATGGATGCACCTTAATAAAATGGGAATGGTTGGTGATATTAACGTCCTGTTTGTGGCACATTAGTGTATGTGAGGGGGAAAACTTTTCAAGATGGGTGGTGGCCATTTTGAAGTCGGCCATCTTGGATCCAAATTTAGTTTTTTTCAATAGGAAGAAGGTCATGTGACACATCAAACTTATTGGGAATTTCACAAGAAAAACAATGGTGTGCTTGGTTTTAACGTAACTTTATTCTTTCATGAGTTACTTACAAGTTCCTGGCCACTTATAAAATGTGTTCAGTGTGCTGCCCATTGTGTTGGATTGTCAATGTAACCCTCTTCTCCCACTCTTCACACACTAATAGCAACACCGCAGGAGAAATGCCAGCACAGGCTTCCAGTATCCGTAGTTTCAGGTGCTGCATATCTTCACACCGTAGACAATTGCCTGCAGATGACCCCAAAGATAAAAGTCTAAGGGGGTCAGATCCCGGCTTGAAATTCCCAATAAGTTTGATGTGTCACATGACCTTCTTCCTATTGAAAAAACAAAAGTTGGATCCAAGATGGCTGACTTCAAAATGGCCACCATGGTCACCACCCATCTTGAAAAGTTTGCCCCCTTACATATACTAATGTTAATATCACCAACCATTCTCATTTTATTAAGCTGTATCCAAATAAATGGCCCACCCTGTATATTTATATATAACAACATATAATATTCTGTCACTGCACTTTTCTACCAGTGTGAGCAGTGTTGTTTTGTCTAGTGTGTGTTACTGAAAAATAACAATGAAATGAATAAAGATCTGTAACACTTTCTATGAATCTGTTTTTTTAACCTAATATGGAGCTAGTATGGTTTACAAGTTTCAATGGTATAAATTACCTACACTGTAAAATATGCTTTTATTTTAATCATAACTTATTGAACTACATAAATCATGTTTTAATGTTAATACATACATATTTTATACAAGTATAAACAAGCCAACATCTTCAACAAGTCAGCTTACTGTCATTTAAAGTAAAATGTCTGATAAGGTTGATCTGATTCAGCTTTAAATTTCAAAGTAAATGTGTAATTAAATGCTTGTCCTGCAAAGATGAAACTTTATTAAATGGTTTTGATTTTCAGTTTGATGACAGCAATACGATGCTAAATCAAAAGCTAAAACTCATTTATGAGCTCATATTTACAATCTTTTTCATTCACTAACAAGCATTGTGCAATACTGAAGCCACGTTTTCAAAAGTGTTTATTTCCAGCACTCTTGATCAAACAGTTGAGCTCATCTCAAAAACTTAGAGCAACACAGCAGCTCATATTGACCTTATTCTTTAATGCGGAAGTGCGCTCGTTTTTGCGATTGTTTTAGAACTTCCGATTCAGTCGCCTATGGGAGAAATGACTAGGAATAATAAACAGCTGAAATGGTCAAACAACTCGCTCTACAAACAAGTGTTTGCATGACTATACAGACAAAATAGAATAATAAGAAAACCTCAGTTTGCAACATCAAGCAGCAGAACGAGCTGTTTTTAACATCTAAAAATGAATGGAAGTGAATGAGACCGGAAGTCTTGAGCCAAATCGATTCAAATGGCTGCGCCCACTCGTACGCAGAGAATAAGGTGAATACGCCTCAAAATAAGTGAAGTTTCACAAACTAATTTCGAGAGGAGCACATGATGGGATTGACTACAGCTGATCCCTATCACCAATCACTAACTAGCCTATCCCCCCCCCCCATCCATTCCTTCTCCCTTCTCCTCAGTTCAGACTTCGGGCGACACTGTGGTTCAGTGGTTAACACCATTGCCCCATAGCAAGGTGGTCGAGTTTGTTCTATACTAACTGAACTAATCGACACTCTGTGCGGAGTTTGCATTTTCTCCCCGTGTTTGCGTGGGTTTTCCCCAGGTACTCCAGTTTCCTCCCATTCTCAAAAAACATGCAACTACAATTAAAGTCATAAGCACTTACTAAGCACAAACTTACATAATTGACGGTATATTCTCAGGAGGTTATCGAGAACTACCTGATCTCGTATTCCTCCTAATGCTTATTTGACCAGGCGGGAGCCTTGAGCTCACCTATCTCTGAGCTCAGGGTTCTCTCCCGGGACAGCATGCCAAACTAGCTAATATAGTCAAGCATTATCTAAGTGTGAACTCTTGAAACCTATTTCACCAAACCTATTTCAGCAATGTCTACATTTCACATCATTTTAAAGTGGATTACAATACATGACAGAAAATGTTTTTTGTTGTTTGATCCAAACCTTGTCTCTCTAACTTGCAGTTTAGGACATTTTCCAAAAAAGAGAAAGATTTCCATGTGTTCTGTAACATATTATTAGCAACATTTTTTTTGCAACAATTACCTTATAAGGCCTGTGATCAGATCCAACAACAATAATGAGACTGCCTACAGGGAGGAGATACAGCATCTGGCCACTTGGTGCACCGACAATAATCTGCTCCTTAACACCATCAAGACCAAGGAGCTCATTGTGATCCCATCCACATCAATGGGATGGTTGTTGAGCCTGTCTCATCCTTCAAGTTCCTGGGGACCCACATCTCAAAGGACCTTTCCTGGACCACCAACACCTCCAGCCTGGTCAAGAAGGCTCACCAGCGCCTCTTTTTCTTAAGGCAACTTAAGAAGAACCAGCTGTCATCAGCCGTCTTGATGAACTTCTACCGCTGCACAATAGAAAGCATCCTGACCAACTGTGTCACAGTCTGGTATGGAAGCTGCTCTGTTGCTGAGCGCAAGGCACTGCAGCGGGTGGTGAAAACTGCCCAACGCATCACAGGGACCACACTGCCAGCCATAGAGGACATCCAAAAGAAACACTGCCTGCACCAAGCACGCAGTATTCTTAAGGATTCCTCTCACCCTGCTCACAGACTGTTTTCTCTCCTGCCTACCGACAGGCGCTTCAGGCTCCCCCGGACAAAAACCAGCAGACTGAGAAACCGCTTTTCCCCAGAGCTGTCTCCCTTTTGAACTCTGTCCCCCACTGACTCTTTTGCCCCCCCCCCCAAATACACCCCCCATTCTCCTCATAACCTATATATTCATATATTCGTCACACTACATTGCACTGATTCATTTATTAGAACTGTACACACCCACTGTACATGTATATTTGTAATTATGTTTATCTATCTGCACACTTCTGATTATTAATAGCAACCTGTACATAGATCCATCTACTGTAAATCTCTGTCCATAGCTAATACAACCTGTATATAATGTTGATAGTACATCCATTTGTAAATATCACCATAGTTTTTCTATAACTGCACTTTATAACTTATACCTGTATCCTGCACTTGCTGCTATTGCACTCCTGGTTAGACCTAAACTACATTTCGTTGCCTTGTACATGTGCAATGACAATAAAGTTGAATCTAATCTAATAAAATACACTCACTGTCCATTTTATTAGGTACACCTTACTAGTACCGTGATGGACCCCCTTTTGCCTTTAACAAGGTACTGAAAATAGTCCTCAGAGATTTTGCTCCATATTTGCATGATAGCATCACGCAGTCGCTGCAGATTTGTTGGCTGCACATCCATGATGTGAATTTTAAAAAGGAGGCGTGGCACCCAACCCCACCTCTAAATCCAACCGTCATTGGGTGATGAGCAAATCGAACTAAATGGTACGAATTAGATCATACAAACTCGTACGAATTAAACACTAAATCAAAAAATTACGAATTGCCGTGAGATTGTGTTTGAATCTCCTGTTCCATCACATCCCAAAGGTGCTCTATTGGATTGAGTTCTGGTGACTGTGGAGGCCATTTGAGTACAATGAACTCATTGTCATGTTCAAGAAACCAGTCTGAGTTGATTTGGGCTTTATTTCCATTTATGGCACGTTATCCTGCTGGAAGTAGCCATCAGAAGCTTTTTTTCATGTGGTCACATGACGAAAACTGCTGGTTTGAAGTAGAAATATTGCTTTGATATGACTAATGTTTTAAGGTTTACCTAGAAGGTTCAATTTTTGTTTTGAAACAAATTTAATAAAACAGAATAAAATCTGAAACCATCATTTTTTCATTTAACCCAATCTAAAAATGTAAAGACATGGTATTTTCACTTTATTCAGTGCACTTGTAGCTCTGTTGTCATCAAAGGATGATGATCTCATAGGGTTTGTTATACAGTTTGTACTATTGATGACAGCGCATTGTTTACAACTTTACAAGCAAACAGTAGAGGTTAACACTCTTCATCTTCCATGCACTTTTATAAATATAACTATCACTCTTCTTTCTATACCAACCTGCATTCTTTGAGTCGTATAACAGAATCAGTTACAAGCGATCCCTACAAAGGAAAAAAAAGTAGTGACACAATCCAAGTATATAGGGGTTTTCAGCTGAAGTTGCAACCAACTCGAAAAATTGTGTCATTTTCTGTTGAGATCTTAAAAATAAATACGCCACAAAACGCATGTAATTTACCATCAGTCTGCTTATTAATAAATGTGAAATTAGTTTTAGCATGGGAAAAATATGGTCAAATTTTGAACAATGTGTTCACTGAATGCATTTTATGAGAAAGCAATAAAAAGTTGTTGCACTTGATGACAGACTATTTGTTTTAGTATTGAATATTCATGAGAGTTGGTTTAATTCAAGTGAGTAAATGCTAAAACATGTTGAAATCATCATCTTTAATGTGTTTATTTACTGCTACACTTTATATTAAGGCGTCCTTGATTTATTGTAACTGTTCATTTAACTACTGAGTATATTAATAATTGCATGTACTTACTGTATGGTAAGGGTTAGAATGTGAGTAAGGTTTATGGTTAGTTGCATGTACTTATGTGAATAATTAATTGTAATTACTAAAGTAAGAACATGGACATGGCACCGTAAAATAAAGCGTGACCATACTCTCTAGTACTTCTTTATTAGTAATGCTTAAATCTCACCTTTGTCATTGTAAGTCTTTTATTTCAGTTGAGAACTGAAAGCCATGACTGTAATAAATGCACTGCAGATCTTCATGCTGCTGTGGAGTTTCACTGCAGTCTGTCAAGCTGATGCATGTAAGAGTTCAAACTTTGGAAAATATGTCCTGAGGATAAGGAAATGTTTAGGCTTGTCAAAGTATTTTATTTATTTATTTTTTTTGTCCGTCTTTACTGTGCAGGCATCCAAACCCTGATTTGCTTTAACAGAAAACAGCAGTTTTTACGTAAATAGACTACCGGGTTATTGTTTTTTCATGCTGACTTTGCTTCATAGCTTATGAATGTAAGGAATTATTTTTGTGTTTGAAACAACTTTTTGTGCTGTATTTATTTTTTATATATACATTTTTATTCATTTTTTTAATTATCATGTGTGCTAAAACACAATTAACATGTTTGCTTTCAAAATAAACATTTTTAAAAATGCACTTGGTTTGTCCAATGTACACTACCTGACAAAGGTCTTGTCTTCGATTCCAGTTGTAAGAGCAACGAATAATAACTTGACTTCTAGTTAATCATTTGGAAAAGTGGCAGAAGGTAGATTTTTCCCGTGAATTATCTGTTGAACTGCAATAGCGCTCCTTCTCATACTTCAGCCTCCACATCAAAGTTCCTGAAAGCAATGAAGGTCAAAATGCTCCAGGATTGGCCAGCCCAGTCACCAGACTTGAACATTATTGAGCATCTCTGGGGTAAGATGAAGGAGGAGGCATAGAAGATGAATCGAAAGAATCTTGATGAACTCTGGAAGTCCTGCAAGAACGCTTTCTTTGTCATTCCAGATGACTTTATTAGGAAGTGATTTGAGTCATTGCAGAGATGTTTAGATGCAGTCCTCCAAGCTCATGATGGAGTCAGACACAATATTTATTGTGTTTGCACTGCAGCATGACTTTATATTCTATACTGGACATCATTTCTGACAAGACTTTTGTCTAAGCAAAGTCAGACCTTACTGTCCTAATTAAATAGTTAAAAATCAAGGCATGATCATATTTTATTTTAGTAAAATAAGCGTAATAGAGGCCTTTCCCTTTCATATCAGCCACTTCGGATGCCAAACGATCAACTAGAAGTCAAGTTATTATTTGTTGTTCCTAAAACTTGGATAGTCGACAAGACTTTTGTCAGGTAGTGTAATTGTGATGCCCATGGCAATATTAATAATAATAATAATAATAATAATAATAATGCATATGTAAGCTATATAGCCTAATTTATAATAAAAAAAATATGTAACCTCTTTTTGGTTGAACTAAAGATCTTATTCATTCCTAATTACCATGCAAAACACAAAATGCAATGGTTTTATTATTAAAATGTTTTATAATGATTCAATGTGAATATGACTAAGATGGACATAGAAAATACCAAATCAAATCAAATCACTTTTATTGTCACATCATCAGCAGCACGTGTGCTATGATGAGTGAAAAGCTTAGGTGCTGGCTCCAGACAGTGGAAAATACATATAGTGCAAATACAACAACAGTGCAAAAAACAGACAGTGCAAATACAACAACAGTGCAAAATACAGACAGTGCAAATACAACGACAGTGTAAAATACAGACAGTGCAAAATACAACAACATACTCACAAGAAAGAAACAAAACAGTGTAAATTTGGCAATGTTGACAGTGATGTGTACGATGGGTAGGTGTACACATAGTTGTAGGCAGTATTGTTTAAGTGTGGATTGGTTAAAGTGCAGTGCATGCTACATCTTTATGGTGTGCAGTGTGGGGTATGGGAGAGTTTGTGTGGGGTGTGTTAAGTGTTCATCAGCCTGATAGTCTGAGGGAAGAAACTTTCCTTCAGTCGGCTGGTGCGTGACCGAATGTAACGGCTGGTGCGTTACCTTGATTTAAAGTCTCATGAATTTAAAGTTTCATGAGTTGTGACAAATATTTGTATTATTCTTCTGTTGCTGTATTATTAATATTCTTATGTTTTGTTTTATTGTTCAGGTGTCTGCAGTGTGAGCTGTAATAATGTGAATGGAACTGTGGGAAATAAAGTGATTTTTGCCAGCAGCGTCTCTGTACAGATGACTGAAGGCTGTGTTAAACTGTGTAAGTTTCATTATCCTGAGAAATATAATGACTCATACATCTGTAGAGAAGGGCCTCCTAAAGGCCCCGGTGAAAAGAGGAACATCTTCACATGCAGATGCACTCCAGATACAATGGAGGAAACTCAGATTCTTTGTGCAAGCTTGTAGTTGCTCAGAAACAGCAGCATTCACAGTGAAGATATCAGGTACTGCATGTGTTGTCTGTTTAGATGTTTTAAATTTACTAATATTATTTTTAACATCTGTCAACTGAAACTGTTAAACCAACGCAATCTCACGGCAATTCGTAACTTTTTGATTTAGTGGCTAATTCGTATGAATTATTACGATCTAATTCATACAATTTAGTATGATTTGCCTATCATCCAATGACGGTTGGGTTTAGGGGCGGGGTTGGGTGCCACGCCTCCTTTTTAAAATCGTACATTTTCATATGACTCAACTCGAACGAATACGTACGAATTAGCCACTAAACTGACAAAACGTACAATACTTACGCTTCTTCTTGAGATCAGGCTGGTTAAACTGAAGCTCCTGGCAGTCGAGATTATATTCTAATATTACTTAGTACTTGTAGCAGTACTAATACTTGATTATTGAATTGAAATATATTTCTAATGTAAGTTTGATCACCATCTTGAAAGCACCAGCAGAGAGTTTACATTATTGTTGACAATAAAATAACTAGCAGTAGCACAGACTAACATATGTAGTTTTTATAGTTTAGTCCGAAGTACAACATTGAATTTAGATTTTTAGTTGAACCAATTAATTTGATCATCTATAAAACAATATTTTGGTTTTAGGTCGATGTATTTTTTTTCCTTTAGTTTTATTTATATTAAAATTCATTTTTATGTCTGAATCTGAACTGATTGCAGTCTTCAATGGGCTAAAGTTAGATTTATGATTTAAAGGTGCTGTATGTAAGTTCTTGACTCTTCGAAAGCATAAAAATATCATAGTATGTGTGCAGATATTTAAGAAACATCCCAAGTGAACATACTTGTTTAACTGAAAAACAATGTTGAATTCAATGCTGATATTCTGCTTTGAAAATGTGTTTTTCTGTGCTGGAACGCTGTCTTTGTTTAGGTAAATTTAACCTGCACAATGCCAGTTTAGCCAAATATAATTCAGCACCTCGGGTTGCCTTGTTGGAAAACAGCGTATTTCATTCATTCATTCATTCATTCAGAAAGGCTCTGAAAGCATGCGTCCGTAATCAAAATTGACAGTATCAGACATCGAAATGACACAGATTCAGCTCCACATGAGGTTATTAATTAGTAAATGATATAAATATTAATAATGTAAACATTACGTGAGCAGGTTACATTGTAACCGCGTGTCCTATCAACACGCTTTGTGACGAGATATGCAGTGATGAGCAATTTGGCTGTTTGCACCAGAAGAAACACGACAGAAATGTAAACAGTCATTCAGGAGCACAGAATATGCACTCACAAAATGGTAAGGTTTATATTTAATACATGTTAACCCTATTTAACATCATTTAATGCAAAATGGCATTCAAACTCATATTGTTAGCATTTAGCACTGAATAAAGCACACAAGGTTTACCTGAGGTGATCTCTGTCATAGGTTTCTGTTATTCAGCTGTGAGAAATAGAAGCCGTTTCTAATATATCAATTTGAGGTGTTGGTTAGAACCAAAACTCCTCTTAATATGGAGAATATTCCCTCTATCGCATGTCGTTGCTTTTATTTAGAACACAGTTTAAATCACTCGCTCCTGTACTCAATCTGGCATCCCGGATTTGCTCCAGGAGTGCAATACCTAGTTCTACCAGTGTCAAACTTACTGCACCTTTAAATAGTAATTACTTTGGTTGATCTGCATCCTCACAGGAAGAACCACACAAAGATGAGTCTAATGTTCCTGAGGATCCTAAATATGACAAATAACAATGTTCCTGCCATCTCTGTGGGAGTGGGCTGCATCATCTTCATCGTCATATTCATTATCATCCTCATATTGACCATCATTTTCCTTTACAAAAAGCATTGTGGTGGATTTCAGAGGATTCAAATGAGTTTTCAGTTCACTGTTGAGAACGGTCACGACATTATTAAAGAGAGAATAGCTTAAAAAAATCAGTTCCTGAAAAGATCATCTGAATTGTCTGCACTAAATACATGAAACTCTGTTTGACCTCAAACCTCTGAAACTGCTGAACAATGAGGACAAAAAATCTGATCTTTTCAAGTCATATGTGTGCCACTTTCATGTGTGGTATTAAATCCGGCACAGTGAAAATTTGGTGCATTTTAAATAAGTAGTTTGAACAAGGAAAAAAATCTTTTTTAGAGTGTATTTCGAAACATCCATGCCTTTCCAAAGAATTAGACACTGTTGTATTGATGCAACTGCTTTCTTTTTTAGATCTACATGGGTTTCAAGAAGAATCTTGTCATAGCACGGAAATGGCTTGTGAAAGCTTTTAATAACTTGTTGCTGGCTTTTTGCTATTAGATCTGCTAGTAAAATCTTTTGTTTTTTTATTATTTTTATTATTACACGTTTGGCCACGCCTACTGGTAGCTTCTTTTGGGTTCTTCATAAACCTATGGGTGACGTCACGGATACTACGTCCATATCTTTTACAGTCTATGGTAATGACCCACAAAAATGGCACCATTGAAGAGACATGCTTCTGAGGCACAATCAGTTACTACGAGACTATCAGTTGCGCAGTTGTAAAATGGGAATAGAGCAGCTGTGAAACAATTCAACATTAATGAATCTATGGTGGGCAGCACGGTGGCGCAGTGGGTAGCACTCTCGCCTCATAGCAAGAAGGTCACTGGTTTGAGCCTCAGCTGGGTCAGTTGGCATTTCTGTGTGGAGTTTGCATGTTCTCCCCGTGTTCATGTGGGTTTCCTTCGGGTGCTCCGGTTTCCCCCACAAGTCCAAAGACATGCGTTACAGGTGAATTGGGTAAGCTGAATTGTCCATAGTGTATGTGTGTGAATGGAAGTGTATGAGTGTTTCCCAGTGATGGGTTGCAGCTGGAAGGGCATTCACTGCGTAAAACATATGCTGGACAAGTTGGCGGTTCATTCCACTGTGGCAACCCCAGATTAATAAAGGGACTAAGCCGAAAGAAATGAATGAATGAATAAATCTATGGTTTGGAAGTGGGGGAAGCAAGAAAATAAACTGCACCAAGTTAAGACGAAAAAGAGTTTCCGCAGGAACAAAATGAGGTGGCCACAGATAGAAGACCAGCTTAAACAATGGATTATTGAACAAAGATCAGCCGGGAGAAGCATCTCTATAGTCACCATTCGATTAAAGGCAACAAAGATAGCACAAAGACATGAACTCTCCAGAATATCAGACCCTAAGAACTGTAATGGAATTTCATGAGACAAGACCACAAGAATTGCTATGCAATACAACAATAGACTTTCTGATCTGAGAGGTGTTCAGGAAACCAGCTGTTAAACCATTCTATTCAAATCATCCTGATTAAATTTTCTTGACTGTATGTCTTTGACAAAATCTGGGAAGAATAAGAAAGTTCACCCTTCTCCTTTCACCTCAAGCCCCTCTTCTTGATCTTTAAGTGACTTACTGATCAGAGCACATTCCACATAAAATGCTCAAGGTTTTAATATGGTGTATCTCGTAGCTCTATATTTATGTTTGGTATCATTTTAAATGTCTCAGTGTGATTGGTAAAATGGTCTTAATGTCACTGTAATATTTCACTTGAATATGTTGATTTGGTTTTTGGCTTTGATAAAATCTCTACCAGATGCTCCCCCCTCTAGAGATGATGAACACCAGGCAAGGGTCTCGGTGACACTTTATTTGGCTTGAATTTATGGCTGTTTGTTCTGAGTTGAGTATTTAAATGAAATGGGCAAAAATATGTTTGGAATCTTGTAACTAAGGCCCCGTCTACACTAATGCGTTTTCGTTTTAAAACGCATAAGTTTTGCTACGGTTACGCCATCCGTCCACACTACGCCGGAGTTTTTGAGCCCCAAAAATGGAAAGTTTAAAAAAAAACGCTGGAGAGGTCATTTTCATTCTAAAACGCTGCTGCTCCGTCTCAGTGTGGATGGGGGAAAACGGAGACATCTGAAAACGGAGGCGGAGCTGCAGACATTCACTACCTGATTGGGGCTTTTGGATCATTGCATATCCTTCCCTTATTTGTCAAGCCTCTATCACATGAGTCAACACAGAGTTAAACTCTGCCTTTTTTACTACAGCAGCTGCATATTTTTGCAAAAGGCAAGCTATTGTTTGAGCACTCGCTAATCGCTCGCGTTCATCGTTCAACCAGTGTTTGTTGACTAACAATAACCAAATGCCGAGCGAGACACATGCTTCCTGTTTATACTTGGACGCGCATGCCCAGAGTGCGTGAATGGTCACGTGATATACGTTTTTGGGGGAGTAGTGTGGACGGAGATATGTTTAGAAACGCTAGATGAAACGCTAGTGTGGACGTGGATCGTTTTTGATCTAAAACGCCGTTTCAAAACGAAAACGCATTAGTGTAAACGGGTCCTAAGACACCCCGTTGCAGCATCTCTGAGATTTATGCTGCAACGTACTTCTCTGGTCAGGTATGCATCTCTAACTCTTTGATTTATCTTTGAGTAATGGATGGTTGTATTTACAGTATCATCCCTAAATTTGCTTTCTGATTGTTTTATTGTGTAATTGGCATAATACAATTTTACCTGATAAATAAAATGTTAAGTTTTGATTCATTCTGAATTCTCCTGAAATCTTTTTTATATCCAGTAGAATCAGTGGAGTCTGCTCTACCTTTATGATTCGACATGATTAGATTTGATTCTAAGGCACGTTTGACTGTACGGAGCCGTTTTGGCACGACAGCATGGAGATCTGTCATAATCTAATTGCTGACATTAGCAAGTTATCTGGAAGTGGTTAAATCTACTTCTTAGGATGAGTAAGCAGTTGGCAACCAAACCAAATATTTAAGTATTAGCTAACCCTAGATCATCTGACTAACTTCAGAGTGTCGACATACTGTTCGTGAGAAGACACGCAAACCCAGGGCATGACATTCTGAGCGTCCCTAATGAACGTATAACTGAAGATTATGGGAACAGATATAGATCTAAATTAAGTCATTAATGATGTGATCCGTTCTTACAAATAGAAATACAGTCTAAATTTTACGGTCACTTAAAATTAAAGTCAGATACCCCCCTGCACTCCCCCCACTCACAATCATGAACAGCACTGTGGCTGCAGTAGAGTCATTCAGGTTCCTGGGCACCACCATCTCTCAGGATCTGAAGTGGGACATTCACATTGACTCCATTGTAAAGAAAGCCCAGCAGAGACTGTACTTCGTCAGCTGAGGAAGTTCAACCTGCCACAGGAGCTGCTCGTACAGTTCTACTCAGCTGTCATCCAATCCATCCTCTGCACTTCAATCACCATCTGGTTCAGCTCAGCTGCCAAAACCGACCTCCGTAGACTACAGCGAATAGTCCGGACTACTGAACAAATCACTGGCACTACACTTCCTACACTTCAAGAACTGTACTCTTCCAGAGTGAGTAAAAGGGCTCGCAAAATCACTCTGGACGCCTCACACCCAGCACACTACCTGTTCAAACTGTTACCGTACCAAGCACAAAAACAGCCAGACACAGGAAAAGTTTCTTTCCTCAGGCCATCTACCTCATGAACAGTTAAAGATTCTCCTACTGTGCAATAAACGTGCAATACTTTCTCATACGCACTTGTACACAGCACCTTATAACCTGTATATTTACAACATATCTGTACATACAACTCAACATCCAGATCTTTTAGACTAACTGCATCTCTGTTTAATGTTTATTGCCTTTTCTTTTCTCATATTTAATTTTGTGTTGTCACTCGTCACTTTATGTACACTGGAAGCTTCTGTTGCCAAAACAAATTCCTTGTTTGTGTGTGAAGCACACTTGGCAATAAAACTGATTCTGATTCTGAGATTAAATTTGGAGATACAAAACGAATATAAATACATTCAAATAAATATCAGAATTCTTTTCAGAAGCACTAGATAGGGCTTACATGCATTTAACCTTCGACCATGCTGTTAGTTTCATCATTGGGCTAATAGGTGGACTACACATTTAAAGTGGTCCATCTTGGTGTTTTTGTTTTATCAGAAGACGCCACCCTGCTGAAAAATCCATCTTAAACCAGCCTAAGCTGGTTGGCTGGTTTTAGCTGGTCGACCAGCCTGGTTTTAGAGGGGTTTTAGGCATTTCCAGCCTGGTCTTAGCTGGACAGGCTGGGAATTGACCAGCTAAAATCAGCTTGACCAGCCAAAACCAGCTATGTCCAGCTTAAACCAGACTGGTCAAGCTGGTTTTACCTGGTTTAAGCTGGTCATTTCATTCAATTATATTCAACAATTATATTCATTAGAATAATATTTTTGTCACCGAACATTTTTAGAAATAGACAGACAATACATTTAAATTCAAGCAGAATATTGCTATTTACAGTTGAAGTCAGAATTATTAGCCCCCCTTTGAATTTTTTTTCTCTTTTAAATATTTCCCAAATGATGTTTAACAGAGCAAGGAAATTTTCACAGTATGTCTGATAATATTTTTTCTTCTGGAGAAAGTCTTATTAGTTTTATTTCGGCTAGAATAAAAGCAGTTTTAAATTTTTTAAAAAACATTTTAAAGACAATATTATTAGCCTTTTTAAGCAATTTTTTTGATTGTCTACAGAACAAACCATCATTATACAATAACTTGCCTAATTATTCTAACCTGCCTAGTTAACCTAATTAACCTAGTTAAGCCTTTAAATGTCACTTTAAGCTGAATACTAGTATCTTAAACAATATCTAGTAAAATATTATGTACTGTCATCATGGCAAAGATAAAATAAATCACCTATTAAAAATGAGTTATTAAAAGTATGTTTAGAATATGAAATATGTTTAGAACATAAAAATATGTTTAGAAATGTGTTGAAGAA
>CAIGQZ010000217.1:12098398-12127156 GCA_903798205.1 Danio tinwini | reverse complement strand
AGATTTTGCTGCATTTATATATATATTCTAATCAGGCGCTATACAAACTATACCTATTTCAACTCCAGTGAACCAATAGGATCACCCAGGGTCCTAAACAGACCCAGTTGTCAGGGGGGTCGATTTCTCATGACACTGGCATTTAACCAATAGCATCTCTGCAACAAAGTGAGGTCATGCTGCATGTGTGTAAAGTTAAGAAAGAGGTATAACTCTGTGCCACCGCATAACTATAGATGTGTTGAAAACTAATGGGAATATATATATGTATATGACTGTATGTATGTATTTGAGTCCTGATCGGGAGGTATGTCCGATTCTGATCGAGTCTGAAACTGCGTGATTGATTACGTGATAAGATGTGGGCATCCCTAGTATATAATAACAATAAAATGACACAAAGAGAAAGTACTATAGTTTTTTGGTAATAAGTGCTGTAAAACATCTCTTGTATAGAAAATGTCGTCTATACAGTAGAAATATTATGCATTGCTCAGGTGTGATTATTATTATTTTTTTCTTCCCTAGTCTTCAACAGGGGCTAAAAATCTTGAGTGTTTTGTAGGTCTCGTCTATAAACTCTGATCTTTAGTTCTTATTTTCTGATGGATTCAGCTCAGGTGATTGGCTGGGCCATTCTAGCAGCTTTATTTTCTTTCTCTGAATGCATTTGCGAGTTTTACTGGGCTGTGTTTTGGATCATTGTCTTGCTGAAATGTCCACCCTGCACTCAAAAGAATATATATTTTCGCTTGTTTAAACTACTTAAATAAAATGAGCTGAGACAACACAATTCTTGAGATTTGATTGGGACAACTTAATTTTTTTATGTTCAATCCACATAAATTTGTTAAAAGTGTTAAGTTAACTTAATCGATTTGTGTTGGGTCAACATGAATGAATTATGTAGAACCCTGCATTTTTTACAGTGTGGTATTCATCTTCATCCTTTTGCTGATGTAGATGTTGGACTGAAGCAGCTGATATTCATTTACACTGAGGAAGGGCAGAGGGTTGCTGAAGAACTACTGAGAGATTACAGCTGCTGTCTGGGCCTTTCTTGCCTTTTCTACACTTCCCTTTCTTCATGTGTTCTATACTTTTTCCCATGTGTCATTTCACCTCTATCACACTTAACTTAATTTCTAAACTAATTACTTTTGTTTTCTTTGTATATATGGATTACTATATAGCCGTAGTGAGCATTTATACTATAGTAATCATTTCAAGTAAACAGCACCTTTTAGAAGATTTCTGAGAAAAAAAAAACTTGTTCAGTACTTAGTTTACCTGTTGTATTTGACTCCCATAGTTCATGCAATGACAATATTTCAATATCACAAGTTTTAAAAAGAAGAGAGAACATTTGTAAGAATCACACAATGTTCTGGCTCCAGTAATCAGATCACAGATGAGAAAATGAGTAAGAGGAATTGCAGGTATAGCCACAAGGGATTTGCAAAAAAACAAACCTTTGGAGGATTTGCGCTTGTATGTTGGATGTTTAGTTGTCCTAATGGTCCTAATCACTTTTAGTCTCTCACGTGTGTTGTTTACTGAATTTTATATGTTATATGTTAAGAAACACCTGATTTAAAATAGTTTTATGTCATTATAACAATCTTTTAAATGACATACATTTAAACAAGATTTTGCTGCATTTATATATATATTCTAATCAGGCGCTATACAAACTATACCTATTTCAACTCCAGTGAACCAATAGGATCACCCAGGGTCCTAGGCGGACTCGACTCCCCTAGGGAGGAGACTCGATTTCTCATGACACCGGCATTTAACCAATAGCATCTCTGCAACAAAGTGAGGTCATGCTGCATGTGTGTAAAGTCAAGAAAGCGGTATAAGGGCCTGTGCACACCGAGACGTTTTTTGCTCTCTTTTTCCGTCAACATTTAACGCCTTGTGACTAAATAAAGGGCGCCAATGTGATTGTGCACACCAACGGGCAAAACGCCAGGCGCAAAAGTGTAATTTAAAAAAAAAGCCTCATGCTCATTTTTTTTGACGCGCCGCTTCAAAACCTTCTTTACCAAACAGATTGGCACTTTTGTTCACGTGCACGGAGCTGCTGAAGTTACAGTAAGCGCATCTATCTCAAGCGCAACACTGTCAATGCGAGCGCACATTGAAGAAGATGCCCAGAGGCGTGATGAACGTGGAGCTGCTTATTGCACTAGTGAACAATAATCATTTCTTCATCGCTAGAGCTGGAGCTGCTGCTAGAACCATCCATAACAACAAGCGTGTCAACTTTGTCTTCTTTCTCTGTGTTACAAGCGGGTGTCAGGAGCTTAAAGTTGTGTAGCGCCCTCTAACATCAAGGAGTGATTTTGCATTCTCTTCTGCTCGACGCCTGTAAAAAATGCTTGGGTTTGAATCCAGAAAAACGTCTTGGAAAACGCTGACGATAAACGCAAACGAAAAGCGTCCCGGTGTGTACGAGCCTTAACTCTGTGCCACCGCATAACTTTAGATGTGTTGAAAACTAATGGGAATATATATATATATATATAATATGTATGTATTTGAGTCCTGATCGGGAGGTATGTCCGATTCTGATCGAGTCTGAAACTCCGTGATTGGGCCCGATTTCCGATTACGTGATAAGATGTGGACATCCCTAGTATATAATAACAATAAACTGACACAAGCAGAAAGTGCCACAGTCCTAAAATGTATTTAATATTTTGTATAAAATGCTTCTTTTTTTTGGTAATAAGAGTTTTAAAACATCTCTTGTATGGAAATGTAGTCTCATGGATTGCTCAGGTGTGAATTTTTATTATTACTATTTTTTTTATTTATTATTTTCTTTCCTAGTCTTCAACAGGGGCTAAAAATCTTGAGTGCTTTGTAGGTCTCGTCTCTAAACTCTGATCTTTAGTTTTTATTTTCTAATGGTTTCAGCTCAGGTGATTGGCTGGGCCATTCTAGCAGCTTTATTTTCTTTCGCTGAATGTATTTGCTTGTTTCCTTGGCTGTGTTTTGGATCATTGTCTTGCTAAAATGTCCACTCTGGTTTCATCTTCATCCTTCTGCTAATGTAGATGTTAAACTAAAGCAGCTGATATTCTTTTACACTGACAAAGGGCAGAGGGTTGCTGAAGAACTACTGAGCGATTTTATCTGCTGTCTGGGCTTTTCTTGCCTTTTTACACCTTCCTTTCTTCATGTATTCAATTTTTTTCCCATTTCATCTCTATTACACATAGCTTAATATCTAAACTAATTAGTGTTGTTTTCTTTGTATATATGGATTACTATAGCTGTTACCAACATCTACTGATCATTTTAAGTAAACAGCACCTTTTAGAAGTATGATTTCTGAGAAAAAAAATGTTCAATACTTAGTTTATCTGCTGTATTTGACTCCCATAGTTTATGCAATGACAATATTTCAACATCACAAGTTTTAAAAAGAAGAGAGAACATTTCTAAGAATCACACAATGTTCTGGCTCCAACAATCAGACCGCAGATGAGAAAATGAGTAAGAGTAATTGCAGGTTTAGCCAAAAGGGATTTGCAGAAAAACAAATCCTTGGAGGATTTACGAGCTGATGTTTAGTTCTGGTTCTGTTTAAAAAGAAGCAAACTAATCACTTTTAGTCTCTCACATGTGTTGTTTACTAAATTTTATACAAAGAGCTTGTGTGTTTATGATTGTAAAGACAATCTTATAATTTTTTTCAGGCTCGACAGGATGCAGTCATTGACATTTATGAGCGTCTGCCGGTACCGTTTGGATTGGTGCGTTTTGGGGTCGCACCTGATCATCCTGAGGTCAAGGTCAGGATGTTGTGTGTTTGTTTTGCATGGGAAAAATGCATTTACTTTTATAATGATTTCAATGTGGTTAATAATAAATCAACATGAATACTGTGTTTTTTTCATTATTATAAGGTAAAAAAAATTGCAGTTTCTATAGTTTATATAGATATACAGTTTTATATAGTTATATAATATTAATAAAGTCAGAATTGTTAGCTCCCTGTATATTTTTATATATTTTTTCTACATATTTCTAAACATAATAGTTTTAATAACTCATTTCTAATGACTGTTTTCTTTTATCTTTGCCATGATGACAGCACATAATATTTGACTAGATATTTTCCAAGATACTAGTATTCAGCTTAAAGTTGCATTTAAAGGCTTAACTAGGTTTATTAGGCAATTTGGGGTAATTAGGCAAGTCATTGTATAACAATGGTTTGTTCTGTAGACAATTGAAAAAAAATCTTTAAAATGGCCATCATTACACAAAGATTTGCCTAATTACCCTAACTTGCATAATTAACCTAATCAACCTAGTTAAGCCTTTAAAAGGCACCTATTTGACCCGTTTTCCAGATTTAATATAAGTCTTTTGTGCCTCCAGAATGTGTCTGTAAAATTTCAGCTCAAAATACCCATCAGATTATTTATTATACCTTTTTAAATCTGGAAAATTTGAGCTGTAATCACATTGTAGCAGTTTTTGTTGTCTGTGCTTTTAAAGCAAATAAGCTGGTTCTCCCCACCCACTGTTTCCACGTATGTGTCAGAGCCATAGCCTTCATGTAGATAAACAGCATAGTGACAGACAAGAATGAATCAGCTCTGCCTAACTACAGTATGAAATTTCCCTACTGCCATTTGATATATTTGTTGTGGAGTTAATTCAAGCCTTTCTGCAATGATGAGTCACACACATAAAGTTTGCAGGCATGTACACACACACACACACACACACACACACACGTTTAACTTTGCACTATTTTTGCATGACAAATGTGACAGGATACAGGTTAATATCCACTGCTGTATGGATATCTATTATGTTAATGTACAAAACAAACCCGATTTAACATCCACAAACCGGGATTGAAGCGTCTTCTTTTATAATTGTACTGAAATGCGACTGTGGGTTGAATTACGTAGCGATTTTACTGTATTTATTACAAACATGCACTGTTTTAAAAACATTTTAAACTTGTAAAATTCATTCTTAATCACATTTGATGATGACTGATGATCACAGAAAACTGAACAGATCTTTTTATCCCAGTTGCTTTGCGCATGTCCTGTCTTGTTGATATGATTATATGCGTTACTACAGAGACATGTTAATACGCAACTGTCAATCAATTCGGTGGGCAGGGAAACCGCACTCCTATGTCACGTTGCAGTGGGCATCAAAATGAAAGGGATTTGGATCCTATTTTAAGGTTAGGGAAAAAAAAAGTGACTTATTGGGTTTATATCACCCTAATATGAATGTAGACACACCATACATACACACAGTTCTGTCCAAACAGCTTACAAAAGATGATTTTTTTACCTCTTTCCAAAAGGGAAAACCACCAACAATCAAGAATGCATGATTATATGCTGTCATGACTTTACAATCAAAAATATTATAATAATAGAAGTCAATGGGGCAAAACAGCCACTTACATAATGAAAGGGTAGTCAATTTGAACAGTACACAAGGGTTAAACATACAGTACAATGGCAAACGGATCCACTGGTGGCTCAGTGAATGTTAACATATTAAAATACATAAATGAAAAAATATCAGAAATTAGTATCAGTGCTTATTTAGTTCGGATGTGATTCAAAGTAGAGCAGCTTTACTAACACCAACTGGACCAAATATGTCAGTAGCATGGTACTAAAACTCCATCAATGGGGTATTTGCATACAGACTTTTAATATTCAGTTAGCCAGCCCAAGCGCTTCCAGTCTTTCCATTACAAAAATGCCATGTTTAAGATCTGATTTCTTTAAAAATCAGCTAAATCTTCACTGCCTGGTTGATATATGATATGAAGTGGGTCTCAGACTAGACAAGAAGCACTGCATTAAATTACATTTTCCCTGTCATGTCTTTAAAATATGTAAATTTATTTTACCCCAGTATTTTCAGTGGAGTTTCTGCGCTCGCCTGTTGCCTCTGATGGCGCTAGTGCTTACATGGTCTTTAATCTCATTTTTTACTTGAACATCTAAATGAATGCTTTAGTCTATTTAACTGATTGATGCTGTAAAAGGAGCCTTATGAAATTGAAAATAGTTACATTAACCTTTCACTGGAAATATTTTCTTAGCTAAAAAACACTAGCTGTGCATTGATGGAAAATGGAGAACAAAAAAACATTGGGAGAAAGTCTGGGTTTAGCAGTAGACAAGTTGCTAATATGGCCTTGAGCACAATAAGTACCTTTCCTAGTAGAGAATCAGGCTCCAGGCGGTCCTGTGTGGGTTTTGCTGGAAGCAGACAGGATACATGTGCCATTTAATCGGTCTCCCCGTTATTGGTAGGCAAATGAGGCTAGGCAAATTGAGCATTTGCGCCTTTGATGCACTTAACGCATGAAATGTGGAATTCGCGGAGTTGGAAAATCTGAACTTTGGTGGACATTCGTGCAGCTTTAACCAATCAGGTACTTGCTTTAGTATTGGCGTGATTATGATGTAGCGTCTGTTGTTGGTGTCCCAAGGGGAAATCCTCCTGCCAATACAACGGAGAACAGCTCATCAAACTGGGCTCGGCTCAGTCGGAAGCACAGTTAAAGCTTCCATCATCCAGGTATAGTTTCTGGTGAAGTTGATAAACTCACAGAGCTGGGTGCACCTCTGAAAGAATCTAGTGGACTCAAGACAGAGGCGCTGAATGAATCTACGCTGTTTTTCAGCCTTCCTAAAAGCACATTAAGCACAGCTACACTCTCAGTAAAACTTATTTAGCTATTTAGCAATGAAACTAGAGTAACCCTGCGGACAGAAACCCCGCCCATGATGCGAATTCACATCTATTGTGAAGCGAGAATGAATTTGATGTGCGTCTGGTGTGAACAGCAAAAGAGTTATTAAACATTATGTGTGGGTTATTTAGAGCTGACACTTCACACACACACACACACACACACACACACACACATGCAAAGACGCTAACAGACGTCCTGCGGCACGATTCGCGTGAATGAAGCAGTGCAAATTGAGCATTTCTGTGTTTGATGCACGAATCACGTCATTCGCTCAAGTTGGAAAATCTGAACTTTGGTGGACATTCGTGCCGCTTTAACCAATCAGGAGCTTGCTCTAGTATGGACGTGATTATGATATAGCACCTGTTGTTGGTGTCCCATGGAGGAAATCCTCCTGCCACGAAGGATTAAGGCAGTTCTGAAGGCAAAAGTGGGTCCAACTTGGTACTAGTAAGGTGTACCTGATAAAGTGGCTAGTGAGTGTATGTTTGCAGTTAATATATTAAAAGGGCCATAGTCAGGGATAGATCATCAAAATTAAGCCAATAATTTTAGCATATATTGTTTTATTTATATCTCTACTCACAGGGTCAATAGTAACGATGCTATTTGTGTTTTAAGTGAAACGATTTTGAAGTTGTTGTACATTTAACGTTGGACGCAGAATCGCGCAATTCCGTTAAGTTAGAAAATCTGAACTTTGGTGGACATTCGTGCAGCTTTAACCAATCAGGAACTTGATTAGTATTGGCGTGATTATGACAAAGCGCCTGTTGTTGGTGTCCCGAGGGGACATTACCCTGCCAACACAACGGAGAACAGCTCATCAAACTGGGCTCGGCTCAGTCGGAAGCACAGTTAAAGCTTCCATCATCCAGGTATAGTTTCTGGTGAAGTTGATAAACTCACAGAGCTGGGTGCACCTCTGAAAGAATCTAGTGGACTCAAGACAGAGGCGCTGAATGAATCTACGCTGTTTTTCAGCCTTCCTAAAAGCACATTAAGCACAGCTACACTCTCAATAAAACTTATTTAGCTATTTAGCAATGAAACTAGAGTAACCCTGCGGACAGAAACCCCGCCCATGATGCGAATTCACATCTATTGTGAAGCGAGAATGAATTTGATGTGCGTCTGGTGTGAACACAGCAAAAGAGTTATAAAACATTATGTGTGGGTTATTTAGAGCTGACACTTCACACACACAAACACACACAAACATGCAAAGACGTTAGCAGACGTCCTGTGGCGTGATTTGCATTAAGCAGTGCAAATTGAGCATTTCTGTGTTTGATGCACGAATCACATGATTTGCTCAAGTTGGAAAATCTGAACTTTGGTGGACATTCGTGCCGCTTTAACTAATCAGGAGCTTGCTCTATGGGTATGATTATGACATAGCACCTGTTTTTGGTGTCTTGGGTAGGGGAAATCCTCCTGCCGACACAGGAGAACAGCTTATTAAACTGGACTCAGCTCAGTCGGAAGCACCGCTAAAAGCTTCAATCATCCAGGTATAGTTTCTGGAGAAGTTGATGAACTTAGAGCTGGAAGCACCTCTGAAAGGATCTAGTGGACTCAAGACAGAGGCGCCGAACGAATCTACGCTGTTTTTCAGCCTTCCTAAAGCACAGCAACTCTCTTAATAAAAACCATGTTAAATATTTAGCAATGAAACTAGAGTCACAGCGGGAAGAAGCCCTGCATATGACCAAAATGGGAATTGGGAAGTGAATTTGATGCGCACATGAAGCGAGTAAACTCAAAATGTTCAAGCGTCCATTTACGTTCAAATAGCGTTATTTGTGGGGTATTTTGAGCTGAAACTTCACACACACACAATCTAGGGATATCAGAAACTTATATTACATCTTGTAAAAAAGGGCATAATTGCTACTCTTTAAGATAAGGATTGTTGTAAGCCAGTATTTGGGTGATGTGCACTAATTTGAGTTAAAAAGCCGTTGGGTAAATGAATGTGTGTGTTTTTCTGTAGTACTTGGGTGGTTTACAGTATAGAAAAAAACTGATTACATTAAGATAGGCTTGGTCTTGGTCAACACTGCACAGATGTTGCTTTATAGTCTTATTTATCGTATGTTTATCTGTACATAAAAAATGTAAATTTTCTGCAATCTTGCATTCCTGTGAAGTCCTTGATATGCATCTTGAGCATCGCAGACAGCCTGACATACTTTCCAACGCAAACACACTTTTGCTTTTTTATGTCATGTCATTTCATCACTGTGTGCCCTGGTTAGGTCTAAACAGCTGTTTTTACATACAGAAAGTAAATCAATGTTGCGGTTCTTTCCTAATTACAAGTCATGTCTTTTCATGAGTCACATTAATGATCTCTCTACAGGTTATTTAGTGCTATAACACCTCCTTAAGCTCGCACTGTCTGGGTTTTTCAGTTTAACAGTAAATCAGGTATAAATGACACTTTTAACACTTTTACTTTTGTCCCACTGCTAATAGCCATACCTTTTTTTTATATCCACATATGAGTTTGCAGTGTTTCCATTCATTAAAAAAAAGTATGCATACAGACAATAATATGCAATCAAAATATTTACTTTTTGTATTCTTGGGTTGCTTTCAAACCCTTCGATGGAACTGAAATTATGAATCAAACTCATTTAATGTTTTTTTGCAAAGCTTAAAAAGACAAAATACACTCACCGGCCACTTTATTAGGTACACCTGTCCAACTGCTCGGTGACACAAATTTCTAATCAGCCAATCACATGGCAGCAACTCAATGCATTTTGACATGTAGACATGATCAAGATGATCTGCTGCAGCTCAGACAGAGCATCAGAATGGGGAAGAAAGGTGATTTAAGTGACTTTGAATGTGGCATGGTTGTTGATGCCAGACGGGCTGGTCTGAGTATTTCAGAAAGTGCTGATCTTCTGGGATTTTCACGCACAACCATCTCTAGGGTTTACAGAGAATGGTCTGAAAAAGAGAAAATATCCAGTGAGCGGCAGTTCTGTGGGTGCAAATGCCTTGTTGATGTCAGAGGTCAGAGGAGAATGGCCAGACTGTTTTCAGCTGATACACGCCCAACCTTGAGGCAGATGGGCTACAGCAGCAGAAGAGCACACCGGGTGCCACTCCTGTCAGCTAAGAACAGGAAACTGAGGCTCAACAAAATGAAAGCAAGGATCCGTTCTGCCTTGATAGTTCAGGCTGGTGGTGGTGGTGTAATGGTGTGAGGGATATTTTCTTGACACACTATGGGTCCATTAGTACCAATTGAACATCATGTCAGTGCCACAGCCTACCTGAGTATTGTTGTTGACCATGTCCATCCCTTTGTGACCACAGTGTACCCATCTTCTGATGGCTACTTCCAGCAGGATAACGCACCATGTCATAAAGCGTGAATCATCTCAGACTGGTTTCTTGAACCTGACAATGAGTTTACTGTACTCAAATGGCCTCCACAGTCACCAGTTCTCAATCCAATATACTGTAGCATCTTTGGGATGTGGTGTAACAGGAGATTTGTTTTATGGATGTGCAGCCAACAAATCTACAGCAACTGCGTGATGCTATCATGTCAAAATGGAGCCAAATCTCTGAGAAATATTTCCAATACCTTGTTGAATCTATGCCATGAAGGATTAAGGCAGTTCTGAAGGGAAAAGGCGGTCCAACCCGGTACTAATAAGGTGTACCTAATAAACTGGCCAGTAAGTGTATTTTTTGCAGTTAATATATTAACAAGGTCATAGTCAGGTATAGTTAATATCAACAGAATTAAGCCAATAATTCTAGCATATATTTTTTATTTTTACCCTATGCACAGGGTCAATAGTAATGCAATTTGTGTTTAAAGTGAAACCATTTTGAAGTTGTACATTTAATACCAGCTAATGTCGATAGATCTCACTTGTGACTTAGTAACTACAGCAAAAATATATTCCTGTCTGAAATATAATATGTATAAATATAATATGTGTTTTTTTTTTAATCAGGTTTCTATGAAAAATGCTATTTTAATCCTACTCTAAACCAGTGTTTCTCAACCACGTTCCTAGAGGACCACCAACACTGCATGTTTTGGATGTCTCCTTCGTCTGTCACACCTATTACTGGTCTTTCAGTCTGTGCTAATAAGCTGATGATCTGAATCAGGTGTGTTTGGTTAAGGAGACATGGGCTGCGTTCGAAACTGCATACTTCCATACTATACAGTATGCTAAAATCAGTATGCAGGCAGAGTAATATGTCCGAATTCATAGAATTCGAAAATCAGCATGTAAGAAGTACCCTGATGACTTACTTCTTCCGGCGAGATTCTGAAGTGCGCATCCCATGCATGCTGTGCTATCCCATGATGCCCCTCAAGAGAATTCATGAATGGGGGTGAAGCGACGCAACTGACGCAGGTAGGTCACGTGACCATGACAAAATGGTGGATGTAGTACGTCCGAATTCCATTCGTACTTCTCCCATTCATACTGTATAGAAGGTACTTTTCTAACGGCCGTACGTTTAAATATAAATGCAGTACCTACTGAGTAGTAGGCGGTTTGGGACGCAGCTAGAGAAAATGTGCAGAGCTGGTGGTCCTACAGGAACGTGGTTGAGAAACTCTAAATAATATGTATGTGCAAATGAATGTATATTTTTTATTTTTTTTTATTTTGATTTTACAGAATGTCATTAACACTTTCACCCAGACGGCCCAGCATGAAAGATGCAGTTTTCATGGTAACGTGAATGTGGGGAAAGATGTGACGATTGAGGAATTAAGACAAGCATATCATGCTGTAGTGCTGGTGAGCATGCATCTCACAAACATACTATTGTACACTGTAAAAAAGGTTTTGTGCTTGAGTCAAATTAACTTTCTAGTCATCTCAACTTATGTCAAAATAAACCTAACAGAATATTCTATTAAATAAGTTTGTAATTTCAGCGTCTCATTCAAAACCTTCAGTTGTTGCTGTTATAATCGCACCAAAACGTATTAAAATGTAGGTGAATTATAACAGAACAAACTTTTAATCGTAGTAGGGCTGTGCGTTATTTGTTAAATCAAATAAAAATCTAATTTTGGCTTAACATTATGTTTAATGTTTATGCTTTTTCACTTTCATTACAAAACTGAAGGCATTTGATTCAGGCTCCCATCACCTATACCACAGTCAACCACTAGGAGTGTTAGATATTTTGCCTCAACTCAATTAGGCTAAGTCAACAAGGGGAAATGTAACTTTAGCTATTGATTAAGCTCTGTGAGTAGCCCGTTTCAGCATTGAGATTTGAATTCAAGCCCACTTAACGTTTCATTTGATGTGCGAACATTATTTGTGACCTGTTTTGTTCTGGTACCAGGTTATTTATTTACCATGCTATTATAAGTTGTGCCAGATTGTTTTTCCTCCTTTTTTAAATTCAATTCAATTCAATTTACTTTTATTTCTATAGCGCTTTTACAATGTAGATTGTGTCAAAGCAGCTTCACATAGAAGATTATAATAAATTGAAACAGTGTCAGTTCAGTTTTCAGAGTTTAAGTTCAGTTTAGCTCAGTTCAGGGTGGTTTAATAATCACTACTGAGAGTCCAAACACTGAAGAGCTACTTTTTTAGTCCTAACGCAGACATCCCTAGTCTCCCGGAAGTTCCTATGTGTCTCCTGCAAACTAATGATAATCTCCCGGAAATCGCGCGTCTCCCTCCCGCTCCTCAAATTCGTTGCGCACCCCTCTCCACCGCATCCCTCCTTGATCTTCATCACACACACGTCGCGCGCACTCTGCCTACACCCCACCCGGTCTTCACTTACGCTAAAACCTGTTTGAAACAATAAATGCTTAACGCCGCATGGTCTGCCTGAGTCTGTCCTCATTTCGAAGTGTAGCCTTATAGTCATAAATGGTGGTTATTCTGACAAGAGACTCAGTTGTTGTTATTTTTTGTTGCTTTAATAGTGTGGACCACTATTTTCCTTTTGATCCTCACAATTTTGGAATCCAGTCGCGGGCCGGATTGAACGGCTCAGCGGGCTGGATTTGACCCACGGGCCACCAGTTGATGATCAGTGCTTTAAGGTGACATGATGGCTGGCTGACTGACTGACAAGGCTGTGCGATGCGAAGGCCAGCAAAAATGACGTAGCTTTTAGTTATGATGAACACAGCTCCATAATTTTACTTTATTTATAAAGGTCTATGGTTCTGCATACACTGACTTTATCTTGCTGGAGGATATAGCCATTTCACTTTACTTTAGGGTACATTAATGCCGCTCTGTAGGTCTATTGGAGACATTCAGAAATATTCCTAGCAAATCTAATAAATGTTGGGGACATACTCGTTACATAAATGCATTAAATCGCACTTCAGCAGTGTTTATTTGAGAGCGCACAAGAAAAATCTGCACTTGAGCAGCGTATATTTGAGAGCGTCAAGTTTTGTGCATGAACAGAGGAAATCGGCGTGCAAGCAAAGAGAATTGCATACCCGTATTACATGAAATCAATCTCGACTCATCATTGAAATAACGCCATGGGTAGTTAGAAGATCTGTGTAAAAGGCCCGCCACCACAGCTGGAAAAAATCCTAGAGGAAACACTGAATTAATTTTTTATAAATTATATGATATATTTAATATTCTAACTTGGTTTAAATGGGGCATTTTGTGATTGAAAACAATTTAAAGTAAAATAAAAACATCTGTTGTCATGACCATTGGGGCCATAGGAGAAATGGTCGTGCCCAACTGAGCCTGGTTTCTCTCGTGGTTTTTTAATTCTTCACTTTCTCCAATTGGTGAAGTTTTTTCCTCGCCGCTGTCACCACTGGCTTGCATGGTTCGTGATCTGTAGAGCTGGAATTGCTCTTCAGTGCTTGGACTCTCAGTAGTGATTATTAAACCACAATACAGTGAGCTAAACTGAACTGAACTTAAACAATGAAAACTGAACTGACACTGTTTCAATTTACTATAATCTTCTATGTGAAGCTGCTTTGACTCAATCTACATTGTAAAAGCGCTACAGAAACAAAGGTGAATTGAATTAAATAGAATGACTTTTTTGTCTTTCTTTTTTGCAGTTTTTTATAATTAATACATTTAATATTATTATTTTTTTCCTATTAACGTTTTTGTTTCAATAAATTTATTTAGATTAGTTTTAGCAATTTTTATGTATGGTCATTTTTAGTAAATGTATTTATTTTTCATTTAAATGATATGTCTTTGTTGCCAATGCAACTAGCCTAAATGTAAGTTTAAGTTGTTGTTTTTGTCAAGTAGCCTGGCAAAATGTTTGTTAGTAGTTAATTATAAATAGGGATGCACAATATATCCTTTCAGCATCAATATCACACTGTGAGCATTTGCAATAGACACATCACAGACTCTGAAATGTGGAGTCAGGATTATGGTCACAGGAAAAAATATGTGATCTATTAATACACTTTGCAGTAAAACCACAAATTTACCAAAAATGGTATTATTTACATATATTTTGAAGGTATGTGACTGTGTAGGCATTCTAAGTCAGTTTTAAGCAATTGGGCACAACAATTTATAATGTTTGTAGCTTAAAGAAAGATTATTGGAGTTTATACAGTGTTATTTTACATTTGATAATTCAACGTAGGTGCCTGAATACTTCTAGTTGCCCAGAAAACTATAAAGCACTGTTTAGTGTAATTGTTTTTTTTTTGCTACTGTATTTGTCAATGCTTGTGATTGGTTTATTATATTTCCTCCAGATTTACTACAAAATTATCCCAATCAATCTAAAATGACACATTCTTTCCAAATAGAGCCATTCAAGTCATCTGGTGAAATGATACTCGATATTGCAATATTTATTGCAGACAAATTAAATATCGCAATGTGCTCCAGTTTCCCCCACAGTCATTTCATAGTCAAATACATGCACTATAAGTGAATTGGATTAGCTAAATTGGCCGTAATGTATGAGTATGAGTGTGTTTCCCAGTACTGGGTTGCGGCTGGTTGCTATGTAAAACATATGCTTGGTGGTTCATTCCGCTGTGGCGACCCCTTACAAATCAGGCACTAAGTTGAATAAATATTAATAAATGAGTGTATCTGCATTGCTTTGAATTATGGATGTATTGTGTTAAAACTATTGTATTCATTTAAAAAAATCCATCAGTTCAAAATCATTTAATAGCACTGCAACAAATAATTCAACTCATTTATTACTCATTGCTCACTGTTTATCTTTCAAACTTCCTCACACTTTTGTTTATCCAGAGTTACGGAGCTGAGGGAAACCGTTCAATGGGAATTCCAGGAGAAGATTTGAGCAATGTGTTTTCAGCTAAAGACTTTGTTGGGTGGTACAATGGGGTTCCCAGCAATACGGAGGTTCTGGTTGCTTTAAATCACACCTTATCACACATCTGCGTTTGAAGCTAAAACCCCCAAAATAACTCTATGCTTTTTTTTTGATCTGCAGCTGTGTCCTGATCTCAGCTGTGGGACAGCTGTGGTTCTTGGACAGGGAAATGTGGCTCTGGATGTGGCCCGAATACTCCTCTCACCTGTGGATATGCTGAAGGTCTGTATTTGCTTTCATTATCATCAGAAATACCCATGTCGTTCACCTCGTTTTTAAGAAATGTAAAAGTGGCTTATGTAACTTGAATGTGATAGATGTAAACATAGCCGAATTGTAGCACTGACAGGGACATGATGGTTTTAATTGATGAAAAACGGTTTACGGGTGCTGAATCTATTGCAATAACAAGCAAACTACGCAAAATGTTGCAGATCCACCATTTTTTCCAGTAATGTCATGTATTTTCCACAAATTCAGAGTCTAGACACTTTCTATCATGTCTTTAGGACACTGATTCACCCAATGAAAAGGCTGTTGAAGCAAACAGCCCTCTCTATGCCCTCATTTTACACACATCAATGTACACTACCTGACAAAAGTCCTGTCGTTGATCCCAGTTGAAAGAGCAACAAATAACTTGACTTCTAGTTGATCATTTGGAAAAGGGGCAGAAGGTTTTTTTCCATGAATCATCTGTTGGAGCTGCATCCCAATCATCACAAATACCGCAGAAGACCTACTGGAACCCACATAGACCCAAGATTCTCATAGGAATCAGTCAAGTTTGGTGAAGGAAAAATCATGGTTTGGGGTTACATACAGTATGGGGGTGTGCGAGAGATCTGCAGAGTGGATGATCAACATCAACAGCCTGAAGTATCAAGACATTTGTGCGGTCCATTACATTACAAGCCACAGGAGAGGGCAAATTCTTCAGCAGGATAGCGCTCCTTCTCATACTTCAGCCTCCACATCAAAGTTCCTGAAAGCAAAGAAGGTCTAGGTTCTCCAGGATTGGCCAGCCCAGTCACCAGACATGAACATTATTGAGCATGTCTGGAGTAAGATGGAGGAGGCATTGAAGATGAATCCAAAGAATCTTGATGAATTCTGGGAGCCCTGCAAGAACGCTTTCTTTGCCATTCCAGATGACTTTATTGTGATTTGAGTCATTGCAGAGATGTATGGATGCAGTTCTCCAAGCTCATGATGGAGTCAGACACAATATTCATTCTGTTTCCACTGCAGCATGACTTTATATTCTATACCGGACATTATTTCTGTCACATGTATTTAAGTCACTTTTGTCTAAGCAAAGTCAGACCTTACTGTCCTAATTAAATAGTTAAATATCAAGGCATAATCATATTTTATTTTGGTTAAATAAGCGTAATCTGGAGGCCTTTCCCTTTCATATAAGCCACTTCTGACACCAAATGATCAACTAGAAGTCAAGTTATTATTTGTTGTTCCTAAAACTTGTATAGGCGACAAGACTTTTTGTCAGGTAGTGTAGGTGGCGGTAACGATATACCTTTATGCTGCTCTGGAACTCAGCATTTAACTAGAAGAAGAAGACAAAGCAAGTTAAATATGAGTAAACATACAAAGTCTCATTTACCTACAATTATTACTCTGAAAGACCGTGAATAAATTGAGGCATTTTTAAGAGTTGACAATTTACTACAAGCTATGCAAAAGAAAGATGCTTGTAAAAGAAACTTGTGGGCACTTTAAACTTAGAGTTTATAATTAATTTTACATGTTAATGAGTGGCATCACGGTGGCGCAGTGGGTAGCACAATTGCCTCAAAGCAAGAAGGTCGCTGGTTCAAGCTTTGGCTGGGTCAGTTGGCATTTCTGTGTGGAGTTTGCATGTTCTCCACGTGTTCGCGTGGGTTTCCTCCGGGTGCTTCAGTTTCCCCCACAGTCCAAATACATGCGGTACAGGTGAATTTGGTAGGCTAAATTGTCCGTAGTTTGTGTGTGTGAATGAGAGTGTGTGGGTGTTTCCCAGTGATAGGTTGCAGCTGGAAGGGCATTCGCTATGTAAAACATATCCTAGATAAGTTGGTGGTTCATTCTGCTGTGGCGACCCCTGATTACAGTTTTTCTCAGTGGCTTTGGTGCATTTCTCACAACACTATTTACATTTGCACAACAGTTAATGCATTTCTCAAAACAATTAGTACAAACTGCAAAACCTAGTGGATAACCTGCAAAAGTGTGTCACTTGCTCAAAATGGAGAGCTCATTCCTCAAAAGCAAGTATTGATGTAAATGAAAATGTCAGTGTCATCAAGATGAAAAGTCCTGACACCATTATTTATGAACAAGATAGTCAAATGGCTTTGTCATGTTTTCATTATGACACTTTACTCTGTACATTTTTTTCAATGCAATAAAGTCAGATTTTGGTGAGACGTCCTGAAAATGCTCAAGACAGCGCTATATTCTATTAGCACAGCCATTTGAAAACTACAGTAAAGTTAGACATCACTGCATTTAGTGATGCATCTGAGTACAAGACACTGAATATGTGTGTTTCACATGTTTACTGCATTTGCTCTTTACAATTCTAATTTATTCACAGCATTGTGCAAAAGAATAAATACACCCTTATTTACAACAAACATAAACTTCCTTTGGGTAGAGCTGTGCACAACTGTAGACAATACTGCAGTACATATTGAACCTGAACCTACAACATACACAGCTCTGTAAATCATTCAGAAAATTGCCTAATTTAGAAGACATTTACAAGAAAAAAAAGATTTAAAGTTTTTAAATAAAATGAGCTTGACAGATTTTGACAAGTAGTTCAACATTCTTGTATGTAATGACTCCAGTAATGAAATGAGGACTATTAGTTTTATATGGAATGACTATTCAGCATCCACAAGCTTAGTTCATTTTGACTGACATGACATAAGCAAAGGATAATGTTACAAACAGCAGAGAGTTGTATGAAAGCAATGTATGGATGCAAGTCCAAAAGCATTTGCAATTTGCTGGAAGGAATGAGAAACTGCTACTATGATCTGCACAAATGACTTATTGTATTGAGAAATGCAACTGTTGTGCAAATGTAAATAGTGTTGTGAGAAATGCACCAAAGCCACTGAGAAAAACTGTAATAAAGGGCCGAAATGAATGAATGAATGTTAATGAGTTTAATTGTCATTTGGTCGCATATGAAATATTAGGTGCGTCCCAAATCGCATACTTATGCACTATTCTACGCCATTTTGTAGTATAAATAGTGTAAGTAGTGCGTTCACACTGAAAACACTAAAAATAATAAGTACACTTTAATTACCCGGATGATGCACTCATTCGACCGGTAAAATGAAGTGTGTAATGATGGACACTTCACGCACTCAACGACCGCAGCTTTGCTCACATAGCGGAAGGGGCGGAGCTATCGGGCGCACATGTTTTAGAACTTTATTTGTTTTGCGTTGTGAAAGCGAAATTGTCCTATGAGAGTGATTATAGCACCTCCCGATGGTGAATGCGGTTATACTCATGGCAGCTATTATTTTGTACTTTGGTCTTTTATTTCACTAATTTGGCGACCGTTAAACGTAATCTGGGAAATGGGTTGAATTTTGATTTATCCAAATATTTGTGGCTTGAAACAGATAGAAAAATATGACCGGATTGTGCTGCATTTCTATGGAGATCCCAATGTTGCTGCCATTACGGCACATTGTTTTTTTGGTTTTTTTTGGCAAGCCAGGTTTATTCAAAGGTCACCAGACTGAAACTCAGCTCAGGGCTGTTTCCTCAGCTCAGCAGGAACCTTTTATGTCCACTGAGATTGTAAAGTGTCACACTTATTGTAAAAGTGTCACAGATTGTGTGAAATACACAACCTATCACTGTTTTATTTGGGTTTTTTTTCGGCTAGAATAAACAATTTTAAGGTCAATATTATTAGCCCCCTTATATTATCAATATTATTAGCCCCCTTAAGCAATATATTTTTTCGATAGTCTACAGAACAAACTATCATTATACAATAACTAACTGTATAATTGTCTAATTACCCTAACCTGCCCAGTTAACCTAATTAGCCTAGTTAAGCCTTTAAATGGCACTTTAAGCTGTATAGAAGTGACATGAAAAAGATCTAGTCAAGTATTATTTACTGTCATTATGGCAAAAATAAAGCCAAAAGTAAATTAGTTATTAGAAATGAGTTATAAAAACTATTATGCTTAGAAATGTGCTAAAAAATCTCCTTTTTGTTAAACAGAAATTGGGGGAAAAATAAACGGGGGGTTAATAATTCTGACTGTAACTGGAAAGGAATATATGACCTTATCAGTTTGCAATATATTGATGCCCAATTTCTAGGCATTATTGGTGATAATGGTCAGGAATGTTGGACCATTATTGCCTTTTTAGCTTAAAAGAAGAAGACAGAAACTAGCCAGACAGTAATGTGTGGATTGTTGAGTGGGCAAAAAATAAATAAATCAGTATTTAGTGAGTGTACTTCTTTTTTGTTTTTACTCTATTTTTCCCAGTGATGGGTTGCAGCTGGAAGGGCATTCGCTGTGTAAAACATGTGCTGGATAAGTTGGCAGTTCATTCAGCTGTGGCAACTCCAGATTAATAAAGGGACTAAGCCGAAAAAGAAAATGAACGAATGAATAAAAAGATTATTCTAATATTTTGGATGTTTCATTTTGTTGTGCGTTTGGGCAGGTTTTAGACAGCTTTTCGGCAGGAAAAAGTCAGCTATATTTGGCAACACTGATTATGACAAACTCACAAACAGCACCTTTATCTCTAAGTGGAGTTGTAAAATGAGCCTATTTAAAATAAATAAATTCAGTTACCTACGCTTTCCTGCTGAACTGCCACAGTTTGATTTCCATCAAATGTGTGTCATTGTTTATCTTGTTGTACTTGCAGGAAACAGATATTACCCAGAATGCTCTAGAAGCATTGACGGGCAGTAATGTGCGCAGGGTTTTGATCGTAGGTCGCAGAGGTCCTCTTCAGATCGCGGGCACTATCAAGGTAAGAATCTGCCTGACAGACAGGTGTGAATCTGATAAAGCAGAGGAACCAGTTCTTCATCAAAGTGCATTGAAAAAAATTGTGCATAATAGAAAACACATTCAATCTAACAATTACATTGTTTATTAAAACATCAACTTTTTCCAACCTCTTACACGGTCATTTCAATCCCCTTTCAAGTTTGTTTACGTTCTTTATCTCATCAGGAACTCAGAGAGATGGTGAATCTGCCAAACACAAGAGCTGACATGCTGCCCGCAGACTTTGAGGGCATCGCAGAAGCTTTGAAAGGTAAAATAACATTATTGACCTTGACCTGCGATGCGGAAGTGCGCTCGTTTTTGTGGTTGATTTAGAACTTCTGATTAAGTTTCTTATGAGAGAAATGACTAGGAATAATAAACAGCAGAAAATGGTTTAACTACTTGCTCTACAAACAAGTGTGTTCATAACTATACAAAAAAAGTAAGGCAAGGCAAGTTTATTTATATAGCATATTTCATACACAGTGGTAATTCAAAGTGCTTTACATAAACAGGAATAAAAGAGACACATATAAAAGAAAAAAATAGAGACAAATAGTGTAAAAACAAATTAAAACAGATTAAAATGTGTTAAAACAGGTTATAAAAAAATAAAAAAGAAGAGAAAAACCTAATAGTGCGATCTGTGGGACGTAGCAGTGCTCATTCAGTAAAAACACAGCTAAACAGACGTGTGTTCAGTCTTGATTTGAACGTAGCAGGGGGGCGCTGTTAGTAGCTGAAGGCTGATTCACCCTGCTTTGACTGAACTCTTGGAATTTCTAGTTTATATGATCCTGAAGATCTGAGTGATCTGTTAGGTTTGTATTCAGTGAGCATATCTGTTATGTATTGAGGTCCTAGGCCATTTAGTGATTTATAAACAAGTAATAACACTTTAAAATCTATTCTGAATGTAACTGAGAGCCAGTGCAAAGACCTGAGGACAGGTGTGATGTGCTCTGATTTCCTGGTTCTGGTTAGAATCCTGACTGCATCGTTCTGGATGAGCTGCAACTGTCTGATTGTCTTTTCGGGAAGGCCTGTGAGGAGGCCGTTACAGTAATCCACCCTGCTGCTGATAAAAGCATGAACAAGTTTCTCTAAGTCTTCACTGGAAACAAAGCATCTGATTCTTGCAATGTTTTTGAGATGATAGTATGCTGATTTACTAACTGCTTTGACATGACTATTAAAACTCAGATCTGACTCCAGAGTCACACTAAGATTCTTGACCTTATTTTTTGTTGTTTGACCCTTAGAGCCAAGGTACGCATTCACCTTGAGAACCTCATCTCTGTTCCCAAACGCAATGACTAAAATACAGTAAGGAAATATCAGTTTGCAACATCAAGCAGCAAAATGAGCTTTGTTTAACATCTAGAAATCTGTGGAAGTGAATGAGACCGTAGGTCTCAAGCCAAAAAGATTCCAATGGCAGTGCCCTCTCGTACTTGAAGAGAAAGGTTAATAGGCATCCACCTGTTGGCCTTTTCAGTGAAATGCCTGATTATTATGCATTACCCCCTTACTTTTTAAACTTTGTGGCCTGTCTTATTTTCTTGCTGGAAGGGCATTCGCTGCATAAAACATATGCTGGATATGTTGGTGGTTCATTCCGCTGTGGAGACCTCTGAAATAGAGACTAAGGCCCAATCCCAATTCTACCCCTTAGCCCTTCCTCTAACCCCTACCCCTAGTTTTGCGCGTTTACGTCAAGGGGTAGTGGTGTCCCAATTCTCTTTAGCTTGAAGGTGTAAGGCTAAGGGGAAGGGGTGAAAAGCCCTTCAAACGAAGATTTTTCAGGACCACACACGAAACCAAGGGGTAAGAAGAATACACGAGCCACAGTGGCAGTATTGGTGAACCCGAAAGTAAGGAGAGCCAAAAATTTGTATTTTTTGTCATTATTACGAATTTTTACGACAAACAAACACATGTTTTAATATATTTATAACTGCACTCGTGTTTTACCGTCATGCTTTAAAAAAAAAACCTCTAAAATAAAAACGCAAAATTTTGCAATCTATAATCCCTAATAATAACTCCTGTACAGCAGTCCCACAACATACTGTCACTCAATGACACTCGAACACCCTATCAGAAAGGTCTAGTGGCTGAGAATGAGCTTTTTACAGTGTGCTTTAATGTTAATGTTGTTTTTGGTGTGTTTACATAGACGCATATGGCCACGGTGTAAATGTGCAGTATAGTTACAATCTTATTGCCACATTATATCGTTATGATAACATAATATATGCCTTCAGTGATTTCCTGAAGATAAATACCAAAAAATAGCACACCTGGAATAACTACAGCAGTCGCAATGGTCTGATCTCATATGAAGCAAGAGATCACGATGACATCTAATGAGTGTGCAGGTGTTGTAGTGCTGTGCTAATTCTTAGGGGTAAATTTTGAAGCCCTTCCCCTTAACTCTCGGTTGTAAGGGCCAAGGGGAAGGGGAAGGGGTACAAAATAGAATTGGAATCAAGCCAAAAGAAAATGAATGAATATAATATAATATAATATAATATAATATAATATAATATAATATAATATAATATAATATAATGTAATATAATATTTTAAGTAAAAAAATAACATTTGAATCTTTTTTCTTTGTCTTTTAGATGATTTAACATTAAATATCTTTTCATTTTGATGTGGCAGTGAATCCATAATGATTTTTTAAAGTCCTTTTCATAGTCTCAACTGGTCTGCTTTATTGTTTTGATCTTTACTCTGTCATTAACTTTTCCTTTTCAGGCCCACCCATGACAAACCCACATCTAGATAGAATAATCCTGTTATTTCTAAGCAGGAAACTGTCCTGATGGACCTGCTGGAAAAACAAACATTTGTTTCTTATTTTGGCAGCACTCCGATCCAAAACCACCAAAGAGAAAGCAGTTTGTAAAGTATTTTGAGAACAAAGAAGTGTTTCCCTCCAGATGTTGATTTTTTTGCATTGTAATGAAACGTTAACTAAAAAGAACCCCAAAATCGTATTGACTTAACATTGCTCCAAGCTTTAATGCATCATATTGCCAAAAGTAAATTGTGTAGAAACATGAGATTTACAACATCTGCTGAGGTTTGTAACCTGAGAAAGAACATACCCTGCAAGGGGGTAAAAGTTGTACCCCTGGTGCACTAGGATGTCCCAAATTTCCCAAAGGCTTAACATGGGCCACTGAAAACCATTCATTACATTGACTCCCATTATAAATATCACACATCAATAACATTACATAGCAGTGTCATACAGACTTGGGGGTGAGCTTATTTGGCTCATGCAACCAAACAGTGTCTCAATATGATAATGAAGCTTCCAAGCAACACCCCTTAGCCATTTAAACACCCCTAATAACTGACTCATTGGGCTCTATTTTAACAATCTAGACGCAAAGTCTGAAGTGCAGGGCGCAAAACCCTTAAGGGCGTATCTATTTTAAGGACGGAAAAATTTGCTCTGCACCGCGGAGCATGGTCTATTAGGGTTGAGCTTATTCTCTTAATGAGTTATGGGTGTGTTTTGAGAATAAACCAATCAGAGTCTCATCTCCCATTCCATTTAAGAGTCAGTTGCGTCACACCATAGCGCATTTGCTGTTTACATGGCGGACTTTGTAAGAGGAATAACTGAACGCTTCACTAGCGAGAAAACGGTCAAACAAAGCATCTGCAGCGCAAGAATGAGCCTCCTCCGATCGTCCTTTACTTTCACTTTCTCTCTTTCGTGAATAAGGAAATGTGTTGTATGCACAGACTTCCATTAGCCTACATGATTAATTTAATTTAAGTGCAAAGATTTGTTTCAAAACTATTTCTAAATTCAGTTCTAATTTCCAGCAAACGAATAAATGAGCAATAATAACAAAGTATGGTCAGAAAACTGAGTTGCGCCTGACTTCGCCTTAACACACCTTACTTCTAGACCGAAACACCCGTGAGTCCACAAAGTGGCGCAAATGGATTGGATATTTAAACAGTTTGGTGGAAAACGGGAAAATTAGGGTTGCATTGGTCTGAAAATAGCAACACGTCGTGGAAACATGTCTTGTGCCTTATTGCTTCAGGTGTATGATAGGGCCCATTGACTTAACTTGGGGACAGGGCGGCCCATTGAAATACATTGATTCAAAGTAATGTTTAATAATAATGTAAAAAATAATTAAGAGAAACATTTTAAAAGAACTTTTTTATGCAGTAAACTCATAAAGGGGGAAAAAAAGTTAAAAAGTTTAGTTAAGTGGTTAAAAAAAAGTTAAATTTAAATAAAAAAAAGTTAAATTAAAAATGTTAGATTATTTTTTCCTTTGGCAAAAATGCATTATATGGATTAAAAGTGTCACTAAAGTCATTTATGATTGTGCCACAGATTTCAATTTCAGATCCATTTATTTATTTTTTGCATTATATTCTTCACATAATCCAGGAAAAATAGGATTAGAATTATCACAAAAAATAAATCAGCCCAATTATTTTTAATATATACAGTTATAAAAATTGTAACTTATTAGAAATTGTTTAAGAAAATTAAACAGAAACTAAAATCAGCATATTTTAATGATTTCTGAAGAATGTGATGTGATGTTGCAGAAAATGAAGACATTAAAAAAATCAGCTTTGCTTCACAGGAATAAATTCTTAATAGTTGTAAATAATATAATTTTCCCTTATTTTAAAAGTAAATGCTGCCTTTGTGCAAAAGAAGCAGGAGACTGGCCTCAAAATAGACTTTTTTGTGCCTTAGTGTAAACTGTGAAAGTGAAAACGTTCAGTATAAACACGTAAAACATAGTTGTTATATGTAAAAAGGAAATTCTCAATTTTAGTAAACACAGCCAACTGTGACACTTTCCTCAAAAAACAACAGATAATCAAGGAGCTTGAGTATGTTTTACATCCAAAGATGTGAATCGGATTTATGTGCAAAACTGGAATATGGCATAAATCATTTGCCGATGAAGCAGCGTTTGCATCCAATGAGCCGAAGAGAACCAAATCATCAGGTCCTGATAAAACTGGCGCCAAATATCAGACAGATAAATGTGCTTTTCTGTGGTGGACATTGTGGTCTTTTTCTTCTCTAATAAATGAGTTGCGGGCGATGCGGTGGCGCAGTAGGTAGTGCTGTCGCCTCACAGCAAGAAGGTCACTGGTTCGAGTCTCAGCTGGGTCAGTTAGCGTTTCTGTATGGAGTTTGCATGTATTCCCTGCGTTCGCATGGGTTTCCTCTGGGTGCTCCGGTTTCCAAGACATGCAGTACAGGTTAATTGGGTAGGGTAAACTGCTCGTAGTGTATGAGTGTGAATGAGGGCGGAGCTACAAATGCCTTTGTGTCAGCATAGTGGCAGATTCAAAAATAAAATGTTCTATGCTAATGAGGGAGAGATGGTCACTAGTGGGCGGGGCTTTCCCCCTCTTATGACACGTACAAAGGGAGAATGTCAATCAAAGTGTTTCTGCAGACTGTTTTCATTAAGTGATTTCATTTATTTCTTTTCTTTTCAGCTTAGTCCCTTTATTAATCTGGGGTCGCCACACTGGAATGAACCGCCAACTTATCCAGCATTTGTTTTACGCAGCGGATGCCCTTCCAGCCGCAACCCATCTCTGGGAAACATCCATGCACACACATTCACACTCATACACTACAGACAATTTAGCCTACCCAATTCACCTGTACCGCATGTCTTTGGACTGTGGGGGAAACCGGAGCACCTGGAGGAAACCCAAGTGAAAGCAGGGAGAACATGCAAACTCCACACAGAAACGCCAACTGACCCAGCCGAGGCTTGAACCAGCGACCTTCTTGCTGTGAGGCGACAGCACTACCTACTGCGCCACTGCGTCGCCCAAGTGTGATTTATAAAAAATTGAATTAATACAGTTTTACCATTAGAAGCTGGTTATACTCACACACTGCTGCAACACAACTGTGTTTAAACCCCTTATAGAAGTGATTTTTGCATAATAGATCCCCTTTAAAGTGCTTCTGTATGTGTGTTTATTAGAGCTTCCGAGACCTAGAAAGAGACTGACGGATTTAATGATGAAGGCCGTGAAGGAAGGAGGAGATAAAAATCTTGAGAAGTCCTGGGGTTTCCGGTTCTTTCGCAGTCCTGTGGAGGTTCTCGCAGGGGCTGATGGGAAAAGTGCTGCAGGAATCCGACTGGCCCTTAATAAGCTGGAGGTAAACATGCATGACATTTAAAGGAATAGTTCACCCAAACCTGAAAACTCTGTCATCATTTACTCACCCTTCACTTGGTTTAAATAGGGATTAAATAGGCCAATAAATGCTATTTTTAAGGTTAATCGCTACCATTAAAGTTGACAATTCATATGATGAAGATTCATATGATTCATATTCAAGAGTTCACACTTAGATATTGCTTGATGCTATTAGCAGGTTTGGCATGCTGTCCCTGGAGAGAACCCTGAGCTCGGAGATAATTGAGCCCAGGGCTCCCGCCTGGTCGATTGAGCATGTAAGGGGAGTATGAGATCAGGTAGTTGTCGAGATCTCCCCGTGATCAAGGAAGAAAGGTGGAGAAGGGGTGGATGGGGGGTTTCTTCGGAATACGAAGATAAGAGAGTAAATTTTGCTAGGCTACTTATAGTGAGTTTGGATTCATCTGATTGGCTAACTAATGATTGTAGATGAGAGCCAGCTGCAGTCAATCATACCACGTGCTCCTCTCAAAATTAGTTTGTGAAACTTCACTTCGGGGTGTGAACCTACACTGGTCTCACGGTTCAGTTCGGTTACGATTATCATGCCATCGATTCGGTTCAATTTGATATCTCGGTGCATCACGGTGCATTGACGATGCTTTTCATACACAATTATATATTTTCTTCACAGCACAGAAATTCTTGTTTTAAAATGTATAAATATATTTATATTGATATACTATTTGTAATACAATTTTGTCCTTAAATACAAACAGTCAGATATATAAACTGTACCTTTAAACAACAAAAGCATTTATAGCAAATAAACAAATATTAACATCCCGCTCGTGTTCTGATCCTTGTCTACCAAGTTCTCTTACACCCCTTTGATTGGTCACGCGCTCAACAGAAAGGGCTGCAATTGGCTCTTGTGCGCTGTGCTCTCTCTAGAGAGAGAGAGAGAAATGGATTTTACTTTCATTCTCTCAATCGCTGTGAAATAGGGGCTTTTGCTGTTCAGTGTCAGTGAAAGACTGTCCAGCAAACATACACGCAGTGAAATTGTGCACAGTTTCTGCGTTTTTAAGTAGTTGGAGCATTGTAAATACCCGCGCTAGCCTCCCTCGCCTTAGTAAGCTACAGCGACATAGGGCATATAAGATAAATGACGTCAGTACATAATAAACGGTTATGATTACTGAACCGATATTGTCCGCGTCTGCATCGCGGTGCACTGAAGAAACAATTAATTTTGACATCCCTAATTCATATGATCTTTCATATGATCTCATTAATTTCCCAATCTTTTCAACTGTCTGATTTGGTTAAAAACTAATTAAAAACTTTCACATTTCTCACCTTTCGCAAAACAATAAAAATTGTTCAATCATTTAATATTTTAATTTGATTAAAAACCATTTTAAAATGATGACACTGAATAATTTTTTTTTCTGTGAAATAACTCTTAAGTTTACACATTGAGAAATCAAAATTGTGCCATCATTTTCTCACCCTTCCCTTGTTTCAAGTGTTTGTAAGTTTCTTTCTTTAGTTAAACAAAAAAGAAGATAATGTGAAGAATGCTGGAGTCTGTAACCATTGACTTCCAGTCCAAACAAATACAATGGAAGTCAATGGTTACAGACTCCAGCATTCTTCATATTATCTTCTTTTGTTACAGGTTTTCAACTTTTTCAAAATATTTTCACTTCTGTCCAACAGAAGAAAGAAACTCATAAAAGTTAAATAGTGAGTAAACTTAGATTTTTTGTGGTGAACTGTACCTTTAAGAACCTTTAAAGTTTATGATTCATATGATGAAGGTTAATTCATTCATTCATTCATTTTCCTTCGGCTTAGTCCCTTAATCATCAGGGGTTGCCACAGCAGAATGAACCGCCAAATTATCCAGCATATGTTTTATACAGTGGATGCCCTTCCAGCTGCAACCCAGTACTATGAAACACTATGAAATACACTACGGCCAATTTAGTTTATTATGTGTTTGGACTGTGGGGGAAACCGGAGCACCAGGAGGAAACCCACGCCAACGCTGGGAGAACATGCAAACTCCACTCAGAAATGCCAACTGACACAGCTGGGACTTGAACCAGCATCCTCCATGCTGTGAGGCCACAGTGCTGACCACCGTGCCGCCTACGGAAGAAATAATTACCATTTTGAAAATAGACATGATCAGGTTGTACATAAGAGATGTAGAATCGGCCACATCTAAAAGTAAATAAAGAAGTAAATAAGGTAGTAAATAAATAAGTGAATAGGTTAGTAAATAAGTACATAAATAACTCAATAGGTTAGTAAATAAGTTAGTAAATAAGTAAAAATGTTGGTAAATAAATAAGTAAATAGGTTAGTAAATAAGTAAAAACACTAGTA
>CAIGQZ010000217.1:12079223-12089458 GCA_903798205.1 Danio tinwini | reverse complement strand
TTCAAATATTTCCTAAATTATGTTTAACAGATTCAAGAATTTTTCACAGTATTTCCTATAATATTTTTTCTTCTGGAGAAATTCTTATTTGTTTTATTTTGGCTAGAATAAAAGCTGCTTTTAATTTTTTTAACCAATTTTAAGGTCAATATTATTAGCCCCCTTAAGTATATATATTTTCTTGATTGTCTACAGAACAAAACACTGTATTTTATTTTTATTTTTAAATATTTTTTATGTTGTGCATTGAGTAGTATAACTACAAAAAAAAACATGATTAATGGAAATAATAAAAAATACAGTTTTTTAATTTTCTTTAAATTACTTATTTCATTGTCTATCAGAATGAAAGCTGTGATTTCTGGAGATTCTTTCACCACATAAATAATCTCAGATCTGTCATTTCACACAAATTAACCATTAATATTCTCAAAAAAGAAGGAAACAACAATCATTTCTGTTTCATAACAAATAAGTATTTGTTTTCCCCAAATAAAATGTCTGTAATCTCTGGGTGTGTACAGGACAGCAGATACAGATCTCCTCTGTGATTTAGAAAAACCCACAGAAAAAACCCTCAACACTGCAACTCCCAATATTGCCATAAACGTTATTGTGCAATAGCCTAATATACAGTTGAAGTCAGAATTATTCGTCCTCCTGTTCATTGTTTTTTCTTTTTCAAATATTTCCTAAATGATGTTTTTCAAGAATTTTTCACAGTATTTCCTATAATATTTTTTCTTCTGGAGAAAGTCTTATTTGTTTTATTTTAGCTAGAATAAAGACAGTTTTTAATTTTTTAAAACTATTTTAAGGTCTATATTAATATCCCCCTTAAGCAATATTTTATCCTGATTGTCTACAGAACAAACCACTGTTAAACAATGACTAATTATGCTAACTTGATTAATTAACCTAGTTAAACCTTTAAATCTCACTTTAAGCTGAATAGTAGTATTTTGAAAAATATCTAGTCAAATATTATTCAGGAGGGTTAATTATTCTGACCTCAACTCTATATTTAGTTGCATATTATATTTTAGAGTTCATGTTACACTCTCAGAAATAAAGGTCAAAAATCTGTCACTGGGGTGGTACTTTTTTAAAAGCTACACTTTTGTACCATACAGGTGGACATAAGTATCTTTGGGGTACACTTTTATACCTTTAATGTTCACTTTTGTACCTTTAAGTCACTGTGTACACATTTCTACTTATTAGGTATTAATGTGTACCTTTAAATACCCCCTATTTTGCTTTATAAAAGGTTATATTTTGGTTTTGGGGGTCTCAAACAACAGGCTGATATGTATGGAAGGTCAAAAACACTTTCATTGTCTTATAATATGCATTTATTTTTACCTGATTATCTCAACGACTCCCATTTGAATTAGTTCGGCGATTCATTTGTTCCCAAACCCCTCTTTAGTGTGAGGCTAATCTGCGCTGATTGGTCTGATGACCCACTCTGTTGTGATTGGTCGACTGCGTTCAGCGCGAGACGGTGAGAAGCGCCCACCACAGCTATAAAGTAGCACACAGAGTATGTGAGAGCCCAATGCAGGAATGCAGTTAAACACCAGCATATTATTTTACTCTTAACCACAACCCCAAGTAATAGCAACAACACACATTCAGTATTAATCCACACAGTGGCAAAAGTTGAGCTATTTTGAAAATTGAGCACGCCACATGTGTATGAACAGCGGATGGTGGCCATAACAAGAAATAGCAGAGGATCGTGAGTTCAGAAACACGTTTAAATCGGTAGAGGAAGAAGCACTCATCGTGTTTTCAATGTGATTTTAGACACAATGGGATCTATTTTAACGGTCCAGGCGTAAAGTCTGAAGCGCAGGGCATAAAAGCATTAAGGGCGTGTCCGAATCCATTTTTTTTATTTTACGGACGGAAAAATACGCTCTGCACTGCGGCGCATGGTCTAACAGGGTTGAGCTTATTCTCTTAATGAGTTATGGGTGTGTTTTGAGAATAAACCAGTCAGACGCTCATCTCCCATTAGACCTAAACTGCATTTCGTTAGACCTAAACTGCATTTCGTTTCCTTGTACTTGTACATGTGTAATGAAAATAAAGTTGAATCTAATCTAATCTAAAGAGTCGTGCCATGGCGCATTTGCTATTTACATGGTGGACTTTGTAAGAAAACAGTTAAACAGACCATCTGCAGATGCATATGAGCCTCCTCCAATCGGCCTTTACTTTCACTTTCTTTCGTGGATAAGGAAGTGTTGTACGCACAGATATTCATTAGCCTACATAATTAATTTTGTTTGTTAAGCGCAAAAATTTGTTTCAAAACTATTTCTAAATTCAGTTTTAAGCTTGTTTTTAATAAAACAAATATAAATATGCATATAATAAATAATACTACTAATAATGCTTACATTTTACAAAGGCAATTTGTCATGAATAAACTGAAAAAAGCCCCCGAGGTGAAGAAGGCATGGAGGCAGTGGATTTTATGTTGATGTAGAAAGTAATAATTATTGTAATATTTTAATCCTTTAATTCTTTTTCATTTGTAAAGATATTTGTATATTGCTCTACATCTTGTGTGTATTAAGCAATGTTTAAGCGAGGCTCACAACTAACGCGCTCTGCGCTGGACTTTAGACCTGCTCTCAGCTGGTCTATTGAACAGTCTATTTTAGTTCCTCAAAATAGCAACGCGCCAGCAATGTGCCTTAACACACCTCCTTTTTTTAGACCAGAACGCCAATGGGTGCATATATGAGTGCAAATGCATTTGCTATTTAAACAGCGTGGTGAAAAACGTCAAAATGACACTTGCGTCGAGCTGAAACTAGTGTGGGAATATAAATTTATATAATCTAGTTTCAAATGAACAATAATCTACATATAACTGAAAAGTTATATTCTTTTAATGATATAATTTCATGAACAGCCCAGAGACATTTAACCTTTGTCTTTCTGACTACTGGCTGAGAAAATGTGATGCAAATACTATAGGCAGGTTTTAACCACTCAGCCTTTGTCTTCGGGTGATACTTTCAGGCCAAAGATACCCCTTTTGTTGATGAACTTGTGTGGCAGGTTTTCTAGCACCTACATGCCGGGTATCATGCTGACTTCAATGCTGAATTTGCATGCTTTGTTTAGCCATCTCCCCTCCTCCTAAGAAGACATTATAGACAGGACATCTTTGTTTCAAATCAGACTTGTGGTAAAACTAGCAGACTGCAGACCTCCAATAGGCTCTGCAGACACATGAACTTCTTGAAGACGTTGTATGACTGCAGATTAACCAACACGTCTCAATAAAGGAATTCTGCTTGTTTCGAGTCTCCTGGACTGGGTTCTCTTCTTCTATCCCATCATTTATTTTTTTACAACACTCGCAAATAACATTCGCGTAGTGCCTTGCGCCGCATTGTGCCAGGTGTATGATAGGGCCCTATATGTGAAATAGCCCGTACAGATTTAATTTGAGAGATACAGTACAAGCACTGATCTATAATAGATACGTGATTACAAGCCGTGCGGGGTGATTACAACACACAATTTAACACATATTTTGCAAACTACAGAAAACAAGGCAACAATTTTAATTACACTTACATGTTATGATCCGGAGGAAGAAGAAACTGGACCATGTCAACTGCAACAGTTACTGACAAAGTCCCTGTCAAGGTCTGACAAACTCCCATACATAATAGTGTCTGCTGCTCCTTTCTTCAATAGCAAACGGCTGGGGAATCCCACATTGCAGCGTAGGTTATTGTATCAAAAATCAGAAAAATGACAGGAACAAACACAGCACTAGGTTGGCTATACTTTGGTGTTGTTGAAAAGGAACTTTAAACCTTTATTCCCCACAGCCGAATCTCCATCTTTCAGTGATCGTCATCTTTGCGTCATGATCAGTCCCTGTGCTCTGCTAGTGTCTGAAGGGAAAAGCGCGTTCGCATTTTACCGCATCTGGAACTACATATTTGGTGATGTACCGTATCGACGTTGAAGCGCTCAAGCAAAAGATCTGAACCCAACTCGGTTCATTCATTCGACTCTGAGTCGTCTATTTTGTTAAAGAATCAAGAGTTTTAAACACGATGCACTTTCAGATTTAAACCTCAGCTGGATGTTTTCATTCACTTAGTGCTGTGTTACACACTACATAGAAGGTCATTTTCAAAAACCTATAATAAGGGCTCTTTACGTATGTTTTGAAAAGGTACCGCCCCAGTGGCAGATTTTGTACCTTTATTTCTGAGAGTGTAACATGAACTCTAATATCTAATATACGCTACTAAATATAAATACATAAACAATGTGCTTCTAGTAAAGTGTGCTTCTACAGAAGACATGCAAAGCTTCAATATGCATAAAGAATAATAAATATGCATAAAAATATACATTCAAAAACATTATTGGGCAAAAGAGTGCATTTTTAATAGAATAACATGGTATGCTAGGTGGTAAATATCAATGAGTGAGTATTTTTAAGCAGTATCACATAAGTATGATGGTATTTTAGTGCTATATTACATATAATAATAATCAGAGAAATATGACACAATGTTACACAATAATACGATTAATTTAACACATTTACATTTTAATAATATGTTATAGCAATGTATAGATCATGCTTTTTAATATGTTCTGAAAACAGGGGATTAAAGCATAATAGACAAAGTCTGAGTAATATCACAATAATTACAGCAACGGCAGGTAAAATTTTTCATAATTATTCTAATCCTTATCATCATTAATTAAGTGCATTTACGATCTAAAGAGATTGGGAGTTTTCATGAAAATGCATTAGTCGCTCTTGACAATAAATGTCAAGTTTCCACAGTAAATGCATCTTCCCAACATTGTTAAAGGGATTAAAATGATTGTTCACTCAATGTGTGTGAATCTTTTAATTGACCAACTTTACCACTTAGTCCATTTTTTTCACCACTGACTCATTAAAAACAATGTACACTACCTGACAAAAGTCTTGTCTTCGATCCCAGTTGTAAGAGCAACAAATAATAATTTGACTTCTAGTTGATCATTTGGAAAAGTGTCAGAAGGTAGATTTTTCTGATGAATCATCTGTTGAGCTGCATCCCAATCATCACAGATACTGCAGAAGACCTACTGGAACCAGCATGGAGCCAAGATTCTCACAGAAATCAGTCAAGTTTGGTATAGAAAAACTCATGGTTTGGGGTTACATTCAGTATGGGGGCGTGCGAGAGATCTGCAGAGTGGACGGCAACATCAACAGCCTGAGATATCAAGACATTTGTGCTGCCCATTACATTACAAACCAAAGGAGAGGGCAAATTCTTCAGCAGGATAGCGCTCCTTCTCATTCTTCAGCCTCCACATCAAAGCTCCTGAAAGCAAAGAAGGTCAAAGTGCTCCAGGATTTGCCAGCCCAGTTACCAGCTATCAACATTATTAAGCATGTCAGGGTAAGATGGAGGAGGCATTGAAGATGAATCCAAAGAATCTTGATGAACTCTGGGAGTCCTGCAAGAACGCTTTCTTTGCCATTCTAGATGACTTTATTAATAAGTGATTTGAGTCATTGCAGAGATATATGGATGCAGTCCTCCAAGCTCATGATGGAGTCAGACACAATATTCATTCTGTTTCCACTGCAGCATGACTTTATATTCTATACTGGACATTATTTCTGTTAAGTCACTTTTGTCTTAGCAAAGTCAGACCTTACTGTCCTAATTAAATAGTTAAAAATTAAGGCATGATCATATTTTATTTTGGTAAAATAAGCGTAATCTAGAGGCCTTATAAGCCACTTACTGTATAAGGTACTGTATAAGCCACTTCTGATACCAAATGATCAACTAGAAGACAAGTTATTATTTGTTGTTCCTAAAACTTGGATATGCGACAAGACTTGTCAGGTAGTGTATATCCAACTTTATTACAATTCTCTATAGCCTGATCAGTTGTATAGTCAGAAATTGTAGCTGTATTATACAGTATGTATCTATAAGGCATAAAGATATTAGGAAGACACACATTGCTATGATATTGTATGTATTTAGAAAAGTACTATATATAATTTATTTTATTTTTTTCAAAATCGTTTTTTGGCAAAATCAGTAGTCAGTAAAATAATATCTAAAATAATATATTTTATAATAGTAAAATATTAAACGTGCAATAGGGACTGTGTTAATACGGGAATTATGTTTGTTATGACTTATTTTATTATACACTAACCTGCCACTTTATTAGTTAGACCTGTCCAACTGCTTGTTAATGCAAATTTCTAATCAGCCAATGACATGGCAGCAATTCAATGCATTTAGGCATGTAGACATGGTCAAGACGATCTGCTGCAGTTCAAACCGAGCATCAGAATGGTGAAGAAAGGGGATTTAAGTGACTGAACGTGGCATGGTTGTTGGTGCCAGACGGGCTGGTCTTAGTATTTCAGAAACTGCTGATCTACTGGGATTTTCACGCACAACCATCTCTAGGGTTTACAGAGAATGGTCCAAAAAAGAGAAAATATCCAGTGAGCGGCAGTTCTGTGGGCGCAGATGCCTTGTTGATGCCAGAGGTCAGAGGAGAATGGCCAGACTGGTTCCGGCTGATACAAAGGCAACAGTAACTCAAATAATCACTGGTTACAACCGAGGTCTGCAGAAGAGCATCTATGAACACACAACACGTCTAACCTTGAGGCAGTGGGCTACATTTGGCATTAACAACATGAAAGCATGGATCAATCCTGCCTTGTAACAACGGTTAAGGCTGGTGATGGTGGTGTAATGGTGTGGGGTATATTTTGTTGGCACACTTTGGTACCAATTGAGCATCATGTCAACGCCACAGCCTACCTGAGTATTGTTGCTGACCATGTCCATCCCTTTTATGACCACAGTGTACCCATCATCTGATGGCTACTTCCAGCAGGATAACGCACCATGTCATAAAGCCTGAATCATCTCAGACTGGTTTCTTGAACATAACAATGAGTTCACTGTACTCAAATGGCCTCCACAGTCACCAGAACTTAATCCAATAGAGCACCTTTGGGATGTGGTGGAACGGGAGATTCGCATCATGGATGTGCAGCTGACAAATCAGCAGCAACTGCCAATATAGAGCAAAAGCTCTGAGGAATATTTCCAGTACCTTGTTGAATCTATGCCACGAAGGATTAAGGCAGTTCTGAAGAGAAAAGAGGGTCCAACCTGGTACTAGTAAGGTGTACCTAATAAAGTGGCCGCTTAGTGTTCTTTTCACTTTCATTAGAATGTATACGTGTTGAACTGTCATTGTCTTAATATATTTTTATTTTATTATTATCATTGTTTTATTACTATTAATAATATTATTTATTTATTTATATTTGTATATTTTTATATATTTTAGGGCACTGTCAGGGAAAAGTGTCACAAATCAAAGTGTTTCTTTTATCAAGTGTGATTATAAATAGTAGTTATTTTGTATTTACCATTAGAAGCTGGCTATATTCACACACTCTTCCCACTCAACTGTGTTTAAAACTCTTATAAAAGGGATTTTTGCATAATAGATCCCCTTTAAATATTACATTTCAGCTTTTGCCATTTAAAAAACACATTTAGGACACCATGGAGACTCTCTTCAGCCTGCCGTTTACTGTACTGGAATGTCCGAATGTCAAACTTAAAAAAACCATCGTGGCTGCATATGCCTTCTGCAATGACCGTGTATGCCGTCGTGATTGTTTCATACTTTCTAATCAACCGATGGCATCATATTCGATATACGATCCGATCAGCAACCAGTGGCCTTTCTGGCATACAGGGTGAATGGGCAATACATCAGGGAGGAATTGGCTTCCAGCTTTCTTTTCACCATGGGAGGACTTGGCTTCATAATTTTGGACCGCTCCAATGCACCCAATTGGAGCTCAATCGTTTTCTCTTGCTCTTTATTGGCTTTGTCGGTGTGTTACTGAGCTTTTTCATGGCTAGAGTCTTCATGAGAATGAAACTGCCTGGTTATCTCATGGGTTAAAGCTGCAGCATGGCACACCACTGGTAGATATTAAAGAGAACATGCAGAACAATCCTGTTTTAGCGCCAAGGAATGCAGTCTCAATTACACTGATAAAAAGTTTTTTTTTCTGTGACTTACATGCAACTTACACAAATTACTTGCGTGTTTAAAGGCTGGTAGATTTTATGCTGTTGCCCTTAAAATGACTGTTGTGGTCAATTAAAATCCATTTTGTGTATCTACTTATACTGTTATTTTCTAAACATCCTGCTCTGTGGAAAAAAAATAAAATTAAAAGTGACTTTAATGTGCATTTTTATATAATAAACAAACCTACTTCCCTTAAAAATAAAAATAAAATAAAATAAAATAAAATAAAAAAAACCACATTTAGGCAACCTCAAGTTAGGAAAAATGCCTTTCATTTTAGTAATAAACACTGGGATTTGAGTACGATTAGGGTTAATTGTGTGTGTTTTTTGATACTGTTGAAAGTAATTGAGTAGTGAAGCTAAAAGAATAGTTTCCCACTTGTGGATCATAAAGTCAAGTCAAATAGTATGTGGCCAACACAATCAAAGAATAGATTATTTATTTTAACGGGAAACTACTTCAGTGCACATTTTAATGGGATATTCATCTCCTGTTGCATCATTTTATTGCTGTGGGTGTGTGCGTGTCGTGGGCTTGAACTGCAGCTGCAGGGTGTTTAGGACCAAACGGATGCTGATCCCTGCCAAGTTTTACAATGAAATCTTGCTTAGGGTCCAATATTTCGAGCTGAAAGGCACAACCGACAAAACGAACGAGACCTCAAAAGTTCATCTCTGTGCCTTGTGTGCCAGCAGGAGTGAGAACGGTGCTTTTTTCGCAGTGGGAGAAGATTAACGCGGAGGAGGAGAGGAGAGGAAAAGCGCTGGGAAAACCCAGAGAAAAACTCCTGGATGTAGATGAGATGCTAAAGATTGCCTGGTCCTGAGATCATCTCATCTGAAACGCTCCCAGAGTAAAACAATGCACGATCTACTGACGTCATTACAACACTGGGTTAATCTTGGACTATTTTCTCTCTCACGTGTTGCTTTATAGCCTGTGTGACGCATTTCTTTGACCCCAAACAAATTAGATGACATCTTACATGGTGTGTGTGACTGTGTTTATACGAATACATATGGAAATCATAATGATTGACCAAACATATTAGTTTAAAGGGAAAGTCTACCCAAAAATGAACCCTCATAATTTACTCACACTCAAGAGGTATGTTTATTTGTTTCTTTCTTCTGTTCACCGCAACAAAAAATGCTTTTCTTAGTTAGATTTCTTTGTCTTTTTTCTAGTTTAATATCTAAACATTCTTAAATCAAGAAGTGTTTTCTAGATAAGCAAAACATATTGTCTTCTTTTAGGAAATAACATGCCAAAATTAAGTGAGTTTTTCCTTAAAACAAGCAAAATAATCTGCCAATGGGGTCAGCAAAATAATCTTGTTTTTCCTTTTGACATGCTATTATTTTAATTACTCCGTTGTCTGATTATTTAGCCTTCTTTTTAAAGGAAAAACTCACTTAATTTTGACTCCTTTTTAAAACAAGTCTAGAAAATGCTTCTTGATTTAAAAAGTGTTAGATATTTGGACTAGAACCAAGATAAATAAGTAAGGAAAGCATTTTTGCAGTGCTAAACACAAAAGAAGATATTTTGAAGAATGCTGGAAAATAAAACAGCCATTGACATCTATCTGTATGTATGTATGTATATATATATATATATATATATATATATACTCATCACAATGTAAAATATTTTTGTTTTTAGCATAATAACCAAAAAAATGCAAAGAATGGCAATCACAGATTTTTGAAATCACTTTCAACAATTGCAAAAAGAGACTGAAAGGGCAGAAGCACAGCTTCATCTGGCAGAGGAACAACTCTGACCAAACTGCAGCAAACCAACGCCGGACTTGAGATTCACCTCCTAAAGGTTACACTCAGACAAGCTGGTCTCTCCACATCAGATGAGGAAGACTAAAATTATTGCAGAGTTTTTGGCATTAAGTCTTTTTTTAATTCAATACATCTATATTCAAAACTTTTTTTTTTTTTAGATGTGTGTGTTTTCATTTTAAATAAAAAAGTTATATTGACCTCACACTGGCTATTTTACTTGTTGCTCTTTAAATTTCTATAGTTCTACATTGTGATTTCCTATCCTGTTTGAGCACT
>CAIGQZ010000217.1:12061453-12078823 GCA_903798205.1 Danio tinwini | reverse complement strand
TATATATATATATATATATATATATATATATATATATATATATATACTCATCACAATGTAAAATATTTTTGTTTTTAGCATAATAACCAAAAAAATGCAAAGAATGGCAATCACAGATTTTTGAAATCACTTTCAACAATTGCAAAAAGAGACTGAAAGGGCAGAAGCACAGCTTCATCTGGCAGAGGAACAACTCTGACCAAACTGCAGCAAACCAACGCCGGACTTGAGATTCACCTCCTAAAGGTTACGCTCAGACAAGCTGGTCTCTCCACATCAGATGAGGAAGTCTAAAATTATTGCAGAGTTTTTGGCATTAAGTCTTTTTTTAATTCAATACATCTATATTCAAAACTTTTTTTTTTTTTAGATGTGTGTGTTTTCATTTTAAATAAAAAAGTTATATTGACCTCACACTGGCTATTTTACTTGTTGCTCTTTAAATTTCTATAGTTCTACATTGTGATTTCCTATCCTGTTTGAGCACTGGTTATCCAGATTTAGTGATCCTGAAAAGTTCCTATCCGGATCAGATTGATCCAATCCGATGTTGCTTTGAAAAACTGGCTCAAAATGTAAGCTGGATTACGTGATCACGGATCGCAAAAAAAAGATTACTAAATCCAGATAAATTTTATCTGGATTAAACCTTTTGAAAAACCGGGCCCTGATGAACAATAATTCTTGGCTAGAAATAGTAACAGCCGTGGCAAATGAGAAAAGTTTATGTTAAAAGGTTTGGAAAAACCTCAGGAATTGTTAAAGCCAAAAGAGGCCAAGGCAAAGTGGAGACCCGGGTACACAATTACAGAAATATGTTTGTCCACCAGTCATAGGTTTAACACTGATTTATATGTTACAATTTAGAGTTTAAAACTATTCAATAGTTACAAAACTATAATGAACAAATTATTTCTTTGAAAACTGGAAAGGAATATTTGAACCTTTCGGTTTAGATGCCCTGTTTTTCTATGGCTTTATTGGGTAATAATGGTCCAAACATTCCTGACTATTATTACCCTTTTAGCAAAGTATAGGACAGAAACTAGACAGACAGTAAAGTGTGAATTGTGGAGCAGGCTAATTCTAAAAAACATCAGTACTTTTTTAGTAAGTGTGCTTTTTTTGCTTTTATTCTTGCCATAATAAAGAATATATTTGTAGAGCAACCCATGTTTTGTTGTCATTAATATTTTAATAAACATTAATAGGTAAAACTGATATGAACAAAAGCATTAAAATGCATTAAATTTGATAAAAAAAAATCTTGAATTGTTATAAAGATCCTTATAATCATTAAAATAATTAATAAAAACAATAGAAATAATTAGTTTAAAAATTGTGAATGATATTAATGACATGACGTAGTTCCGCAAACTTTCTATTTCTCTGTTTATCTGTCTGACTTTACGGTCAGTTACGTTTGACCGCCCCCTGTCGTTTTAAAGAATATCACAACGGCGAGCGCGGCAAGTATAAAAGCCTTGTCCGTGTCGCAAAGTGCGCGCGCAGTCAGCGGAGGCACGCAATGCGGCACCAGGCAAAAGTATAACTCCAGCTTGACAGAGACAGACACGAACGAAGCTGAAATACAGCTCATTAGTCAAAAATACCAAGTAAGTTTATTCGATGTATTTGTGGTGGAGTTTATTCAAGCCTTTCTGAAATGATGAGTCTCACAGAAATGCTGTTTGCAGTACACACACACACATATATATTAGCGTTTACTGACACCATGCGGCTGTAGTGATTATAGCGGTTAAGAATTACATAGAGATTTTACTGTCTTTATTACAAACATGCTCTGTTTTAAAAACAATAATATAATAATAAAAATTATATAATAATAATAATAATATAAAATTAATTAGTGAGGTATAGCTGATCACAGAGAGTTGCAACATGATGTTCTGTGGACATGTGTGTACATGTTATAATAGAGAGATGGCGCCTGCCAGCTTGTTCTGTGGGCGGGGAAAACTGCAGTCCTACCTCATGTTGCGGTGGGCTCTGGATCTTATTTTAATGTCAAGAAAAAAAAGAGACGATGAGTTTCTATCAATCCAATATGACTGTGGACACACTATACCTACACACAGTTCTGTGCAAACAGCTAACAAAAGTTGATTCCCATCATAGGAGCCCTTTAAATTAGCATTTAATAAAACATGTCTTGTTTTCGTTTTACATATTTGGACTAGAAACAAGACGAAAACTCTTTAGCAGTGAAGATATTTTATGTTTATTGTGCTAGCAATAGATATGAGAAACTACATTTCATGAGAATCATCTCTTTTACATTCCTCATAGGAAACAGTTGTGAATTATTATTTTAAGCAGGATGCGTCACATTTAATACTTTATTCCATCAGCTAGTTTAACTGGTTTGTGGGTCACTCCAGGAAGGAAGCACGTGGATGTCTGATGAAAACTACTGTTTCCTTTAAAATGATACAGTACCTGACAAATGTCTTATCACCTATTCATGTTTTAGGAACAACAAGTAATAACTTGTCTTCTAGTTGATCATTTGGTATCAGAAGTGGCTTATATGAAAGGCAAAGGCCTCTAGATTACGCTTATTTTACTACAATAAAATATGATCATGTCTTGATTTTTAATGATTTAATTAGGACAGTAAGGTCTGACTTTGCTTAGACAAAAGTCTCATCACTTAACAGAAATAATGTCCAGTATAGAATATAAAGTCATGCTGCAGAGGAAACAGAATGAATATTGTGTCTGACTCCATCATGAGCTTGGAGGACTGCATCTAAACATATTTGCATTGACTCAAATCACTTATTAATAAAGTCATCTGGAATGCCAAAGAAAGCGTTCTTGCAGGGCTCCCAGAGTTCATATTTGGATTCATCTTCGATCCCTCCTCCATCTTATCCCGACATGCTCAATAATGTTCATGTCTGGTGACTGGGTTGGCCAATCCTGGAGCACCTTGACCTTCTTTGCTTTCAGGAGCTTTGATGTGGAGGCTGAAGTATGAGAAGGAGCGCTATCCTGCTGAAGAATTTGTCCTCTCCTGTGGTTTGTAATGTAATGGGCAGCACAAATGTCTTGATACCTCAGGCTGTTGATGTTGTCGTCCACTCTGCAGATCTCTCGCACGCCCCCATACTGAATGTAACCCCAAACCATGAGTTTTCCTTCACCAAACTTGACTGATGTCTGTGAGAATCTTGGCTCCATGCTGGTTCCAGTAGGTCTTCTGCAGTATCTGTGATGATTGGGATGCAGCTCAACAGATGATTCATCAGAAAAATCGACCTTCTGACACTTTTCCAAATGATCAACTAGAAGTCAAATTATTATTTGTTGCTCTTACAACTGGGATCGAAGACAAGACTTTTGTCAGGTAGTGTATAGTTCACCCAAAAATGTCATCATTTAATCATCCTTGATTTGTCACAAACTTGTTTGAGTTTTAAAATAGCTGCTATTGTGTTCAACAGGAAACAAAGAAACTCTTAAAAGTTTGGAAGCACTAAAAATAGTAATTTTATATTTTGTGTGTGCTATCCTTTAAGTACTGATAGTCAGAGAATGAAGATGGACCAGTTTATTAAAGCCACTTCCTCTTGGTGTCATTCAGTCTATTCTTGCCAGTGTAAACAAAAAGCTGTGTTGAAAGCTTGAATGAAAGTACTTGTAAAAATATTTTGATGTAATAAATAGTACGCTTTGACACTCTTGTTTGCATACCTGATGTTTCTTGTTATGACTGTGTAATTTTTTTGTTTATAATATTGGATTATAGTCTGTTTACACAAAGATATTAACAGTCTTGATTCAATTTATCCCACTGATTGCTCCCACTTGATTCAATTCATCCCACTGATTGCTTGCAGGTGGTGGTGGTTGGTGCCAATGAGGTGAGTCAGGTGACGGGGATTTGGCTCTCTGGCAACGTGAGAAAGGAGTGCTCACCACAACACATACATATCCAGCGCTCAAAATTAATGAGTACAACCCTATTTTCAAAAGATATACACTCACTGGCACTTTATTAGGTACACCTTACTAGTACTAAGTTGAACCCCCTTTTGCCTTCAGAACTGCCTTAGTCCTTCATGGCATAGATTCAACAAGGTACTGGAAATATTCCTCAGAGATTTTGCTTTATATTGACACGATAGCATCACGCAGTTGCTGCAGATTTGTCGGCTGCACAACCATGATGTAAATCTCTCGTTCCACCACATCCCAAAGGTGCTCTATTGGGTTGAGTTCTGGTGACTGTAGTCACCAGTAAACTCATTATTGTGTTCAAGAAACCAGTCTGAGATGATTCATGCTTTATGACATGGTTTGTTATCCTGCTTGAAGTAGCCATCAGAAGATGGGTACACTGTGGTCAATAAAGGATGAACATGGTCAGCAACAATACTTAGGTAGGCTGTGGCGTTGACATGATGCTCAATTGGTACTGATGGGCCCAAAGTGTGCCAAGAAAATATCCCCCACACCATTACACCACCACCACCAGCCTGAATCATTGATACAAGGCAGGATAGATCCATGCTTTCATGTTGTTAACGCTAAATTCTGACCCGACCATCCGAATGTTGAAACGGAAATCGAGACACAGACCAGGCAACATTTTCTCCAATCTTCTATCGTCCAGTTTTGGTGATCCTGTGTGAATTATAGCCTCAGTTTCCTGTTCTTAGCTGACAGGAGTGGCACCCGGTGTGGTCTTCTGCTGCTGTAGCCCATCCGCCTCAAGGTTGGACAAGGTGTGTTCAGAGATGCTCTTCTGCAGACTTTGGTTGTAACGAGTGGTTATTTGAGTTACTGTTGCCTTTCTATCAGGCCATTCTGTCTGGCCATTCTCCTCTGTCATCAACAAGGCATTTGCGCCCACAGAACTGCCGCTCACTGAATATTTTCTCTTTTTCGGATCATTCTCTATTTTTGAAATACTTAGACCAGCCCGCCTGGCACCAACAACCATGCCAGGTTCAGTCACTTAAATCACCTTTCTTATTCTGATGGTCACTTTGAAAGTATATACACATACATAAATATTATAATATAGACAATATTTAATTAAAATGTGTGCAAAGTTTCAAAGTAACCACAAGATCACAACACAATCAATACCACATTAACTTTTATTACAAACAAAAATCAAAAAAAAAAAAAAAAAAACAGCCATCAGCTTGAGAACATGATGCAGAAGTGTTTAGTAAATGCCGTATGTTTGCTGAGCTCCATCTCGGTATCGGTCCAGGTATCTGAGGGGCTCTCCGTGAGGGTATTTCCTCTGTGGAGGGTGATAAACCGGAGGTCTCTGGTACTCAAACACCGGCTCTCTCATTTCTGCACAAAACAATCACGTCATTATTGAATTAATAGAGTTACAAGCCTTTTCTCAAGCTCGGTTTCTGGCATCATTTGAAACCTAGTGTGAATGTTGTGGTTTGTAAGGAAGCTCATATTCACCTTAAACAATGATTAATCTGTGGGTGTTGTGATGTGTTTCCCTTTCAGTAATTTAACACTTGATTTCACTGAGAGAGTTTAGAGTTTATTATCCATGTGGCTGTTTCATGGCAAAAACAGGTCAAATTTATAAACAGTTATATATGGTGGAGGAAGCCCATGCCAACACAAGGAGAACATGCAAACTCCACACAGAAATGCCAACTGACCCAGCCGGAACTCAAACTAGTGACCTTCTTGCAGTGAGGCGACAGCGCTAACCACTGAGCCACCATGCTGCCTGTTTGTTTGTTTTTTATCTTATAATGTAAACAAGCTCGAGCAGTTTTATGATAAGTCACAAACTACACCTAGACTATTTATATATAACCTGTAGCTAAAAATACAACAAGAACTTCCAGATCCTCTTTACAAATGTAGCTTCCTCATATAAAGCATTCACTCACTTAAGATGTTGTGAAAGGTTTGCGTGACAGACTGATCCCACTGGCACTGGAAAAAAGCCAGACCGGCAGGCGTAATCAGATCCTGGTGTTTCCTGTAGAAATCCAGTGTTTGGAAACTCCGCTGCTTTAAACTGTCGCTAAGAACACAGAGACACAAAAGATGGAAGTCAGAATGATTAGCCCCTATGGATATTTTAAAGTTATGGTAATTAGGCAAGTCATTGTATGGTTTGTATGTTTTGTAGACAATCCAAAACAAATATTGCTTAAGGGGCCTATTAATGTTGACCTTAAAGGTGCTGTATGTACGTTTTTGACTCTACTAAAGCACAAAAATACCATAATATGTGTGCAGATATTTAAGAAACATCCCAATTGAACATACTTGTTTAACTGAAAAACAATGCTGAATGCTTTGAAAATGTTTTTTCTGTGCCGGAACGCTGTCTTTGTTTAGGTCAATTTAATCTGCACAATGCCAGTTTAGCCAATTATAATTCAGCACCCGGGTTGCCTTGATGGAAAACAGCATATTTCATTCAGAAAGACTCTGAAAGCATGCATCCGTGACTGAAATGTGACAGTGTCAGTGGACAGTATCAGATGTCGAAATGAGACAGATTCAGTTCCACATGAGGTTATTAATTAGTAAATGATATAAATATTACAAATGTAAACATTAGGTGAGCAGGTTATATTGTAACCGCATGTCCTAACAACACACTTTGTGAAGAGATACGCAGTGATGAGCAGTTTGGCTGTTTGCACCAGACGAAACACGACAGAAATGTAAATACAGCCTTTCAGAAACACAGAATATGCACTCACTCACTAAACAGTAAGGTTTATAATCTATTTAATACACGTTAACCCTCTTTAACATCATTAAATGCAGATGCTGAATCACTCATATGTGTTTAGTTCTAAAGTTCAATGTCAAACGGTTTATTGTATTCTCCAGATCTGAGGTGAACTATCTGCTGCTGCTTTCAGTATATGGCAATAAATGTCCTGTAAAATGGCATTCAAGCTCACATTGTTAGCATTCAGCACTGAATAAAACACACAAGGTTTACCTGAGGTGATCACTGTCATAGGTTTCTGTTGTTCAGCTGTGAGAAATAGAAGGCGTTTCTAAAATATCAATTCGAGGTGTTGGTTAGAACCAAAACTCCTCTTAATATGGAAAATATTCCCTCTATCGTGTGTCGTTGCTTTTATTTAGAACACAGTTTAAATCACATGCTCCTGTACTCAATCTGGCAACCCGCGCTTGCGTTTATTTTGATCCAGGAGTGCAATACCTAGTACAACCACTGGGTGTCAAACTTACATACTGCACTTTTAAAATGAGTTTAAAAAAATTAAAAACTGCCTTTATTCTAGCTGAAATAAAACAAATAAGACTTTCTCTAGAAGAAAAAAATATTAAAGGAAATACTGTGAAAAACTCCTAAATCTGTTAAATATCATTTAGGAAATATTTGAAAGAGAAACAAAAATGCACAGGAAAGGGGAATAATTCTGACTTCAACTGTATATTAGGCTATTGCACAATAACGTTTATGGCAATATTGGGAGTTGCAGTGTTGAGGGGTTTTTCTGTGGGTTTTTCTGAATCACAGAAGAGATCTGTATCTTTTTTTATATTTTATTTGAGAGAAAACAAATACTTATTTGCTATGAAATGGAAATGATTGTTGTTTCCTTCTTTTTTGAGATTATAATGGTTCATTTATGTGAAATGACAGATCTGAGATTATTTATGTGGTGAAAGAATCTCCAGCTTTCATTCTGATAGACAATGAAATAAGTAATATACAGAAAATTTAACGGTGGCATGGTGGCTCAATGGTTAGCAATGTCGCCTCACAGCAAGAAGGTTGCTGGTTCGAGCCTCAGCTGGGCCAGTTGGCATTTCTGTGTGGAGTTTGCATGTTCTCCCCATGTTGGCGTGGGTTTCCTTCGGGTGCTCCCCCACAGTCCAAAGACATGAGAAATAGGTGAATTGGGTATGCTAAAATTGACCGCAGTGTACAAATTTACACTGACACTAACAAGGGTGTAGAAATGCTGGTCAGTGGTACTAAATTCATCTTAAGGATTTTTACATTTGTTACAAGATATATTTCAACCTTTTTTTCTTGTTGAATGGAGCGGCTGGTATCGGCTGTATCTGAATGGACAAAGTGCCCAGATGTCTGAGTGGTGTGTCAGTTCTGTGGGCTGTGGTGGTTACACTGGGCTGTATCTCAATGGTTCTCATCCAACAATTGAGGATGGAGTGGTGACCCGTGACGTTTTGGGAACTTATTTATGGTCTAAAGAGTGTGGGATCTACAGATCCACATCTATCCAAGTCAAAGCCTGTCCAGGAGATTATTACGTCTATAAACTAGTCTTTATAGAACAACACAGATCAGAGAAAATGACAACATCTTATTTGTCTTTTTCCCTTTTATGAAGGACAGCTTGACTGACGCAGTACTGTTTTAGCTCTCAGTAATGTTGCCTCACCATGGAACGGGTCTGACATCAGAGCCAAAATCCACCGCTGCGTCCTGTTTGAAAAGAACAAAGATGAATCTGTGCAGGCCTGTTCCTCTGGGGGGGAAAGGACGCAAGTATGGGCAGATCTGATCTCCGGATGCCACAGCACGTCCAGGGATATTCCCACTGGAAACAGATGCATTCAGAAGAGTTCAGAAGGTCAGTTTTAGGTGAGGGGTTTCCAGCCGTACAGATGCCTGTGTGGACTGATTTGGGGGCTTTTGGGTTTTCTTATTAGAGACTGAAAATTTACTCACATGAGCCAGTGAAGATATTCCTGCTCTCCGTCCAGCAGATGCTCATCTGCAAACACACACATGTTATTAATCACTCCATCACCCCCTAGTGGAGAAACTTCGAAATGCAGTTCAATTACTTTCACATTTATACTTTTGTAATTTATGTATTTTTATATGCGAGTAAGAAAATTGCGGTATAAAAGAAACGTTAAAATGTAAAATATCAAACTGCAGCTTAATTTATATAATGATTAGATCTGCAATATTTTAATTTGTTTATATACATTTCATATTATTTTTATAACTGTTTATATAGTAATTTTTCAGCAATAGTTTCATGCTATCACCTGCAATCATTAAATATTACATCTGTGCTTAAATGTAACATTCATATGTAATATTTATTATATTTATATATAACATTTTTGTTTGTATGTGAATAAAAAAGCATATAAAAAGCTCAATATTTTAACTGCAGTTAAATATTGTATTACATTTGCAATAATTGTGTTTATATATGTGAATATTAAAAATTGTAATACTGAAAATTTTTTCAATTGTATAAATATTAAATCAGTTGTATTAGATTTGTAAAATTTTCATGTTTATATGTTCTCTCCATGTTCACGTGGATTTCCTCTGGTTTCCCCCAAAAACACGTCCTGCGCCTTATTGTGCCGGGTGTATGATAGGGCCCCTCGTTTTTGACCCCTTTATAAATGTGTAAATCTTTTAAGCTGAACTGGTTAATAACAGCGTCCACAGAGAATCTTCTTCAGCTTCATCATCATCATAATAATAATAATAATATAAAAAATGTAAACAGTTCCCTAAAATAGGCTTTTAATATTATGATAATGGATTTTTATGACTTCATGATTTTTTTATGCACGAAAATAATATTTTAATGAAAAAACTTTGGCAATTGGATTTCCAATAATAATAACAATAATAAACACAATAATAATATAATTTAAACACAATTGTAATAAAACTTTAAATATTTATTATATTAATAAAAAATTTAACAACAACAACAATAATAATACTAACATTATTATTATTACCATTAGTATAATTCTAATTTTTTTAATGATTTTTTTTTATGCACAAATAATATTTTAATTAAATAAATTTGCTAATTGGATTTCCAATGATGATAATAATAGCAGGCAATAATATGTAATTTAAATGTAATCGTAATAAAACGTTAGATATTTAATATATTATATTATTAATATATATTATAATATTATTATTACCATCAATATAATTCTAACAATAATTTAACAGTCTTGAGATGATTGGATAAGCCTGATCATGGTGATTTTATAATTGTATGAATCTCTTAAACACACCTGGGCTGGTTAATAACAGCGTCCACAGAGAATCTTCTTCAGCTTCATAATCAACATGAGGAGCTTGCTCTGCCTGAGACACACACGCACACGCACACACACACACACACACACACACACACACACAGAGAATCAAAACCTGTTTTCTTTATTTTAGACAGAAACAAACATTCAGTCTCCTCACCTGACTCGGCGTTAAGTGATTCCCATAATGCACTGCTGCACTGCTGTCGTCTCCATACCCTACGCGCAGCATGACCCGCGGTGTGAAATACGCCATGTGGAACAGATCTTTATAGATGCCGTAGTGTTCAGCAAGTCTGCGGATCTGATGCGGGCCATTTGTTTTCTCCCATTCAGACTTTACTCCGTCCAGAGACACGCGGACTGAAGGCATTAAATGAGGAAAGTGCACATTAAATGTCAGAATTATTAGTAGTAATCTAATATAAAATCTCTAAACAAACAACCATTGCACCACTAAACCTAAAAGCTTATTTATTCACACACAATTTTTTTTTCAATTAAATTAAATTTACAGACAACAGAAATATTTGCACAATTGCTATTTACACAGCTCTGTGCAACATTTCTACCTCAATGACAATGTTTACATGTACAGTATTTATATCTGATCCAATATTTGCATAGTGTACTGGTCGGCATTACTGTTTCTTGTCTGTCATATTTGCACTAAATGTTGCACAAACCACACTTTGCACTCTTATTCTTTTACTTATTTCAGTTGATCTTATCTTATTTTATTTCATACCTCTACATTTTTATAGTAGTGCACATTCCTGTGTTATGTTGTCAATTTATGTTGCTTGACCAACCTTGGTCCTGGAGGAACACTGTTTTCGTTTCACAGTGTACTGCACTTTATATTGTTGAAATGACAATAAAGCCAACTTGACGTAAATAAAAATGAATATGCTCTTGTTAGTACAAATAATGATTTTATTGTAATGTATTTATTATTATACTGTAATAATGAATAATTGCTTCTTAAACTGCAGTGATATTTTGGGATTTCCGCCTGGATTTTGCCTACCCAAATTTAAAAGCTTCCCAAATCCACATGCAGAGGTGTAAATGCAAAAGTTTGGTATCATTTTAAAGAAAACCCTTTGAATTTTCATAAAACACTATTGACAGTATTTAAAATGACTGTATATGTTGACTGTGTTATAATAAACACCTAAAAAAAAAGAGGCGTTTTGGATTTTTTTTTATAAACTTAAATTTGAAAGTGGACCTTTTAGGTTCTGTGTGGTCTATGTTGCTGTAACTAATTTTGGTGGTTCCTGTACATGTCTGAAATCATAGGAAAAAAGAAAAGTGTCTCTACCATAATCTATGCAAAAGTTATTGTATTCCAACTGATGACAGGTGCTATACCATTTTTTATGTAATTTCCGCTACCAAATTTTGAAAGCCTTCCATATCCAAATGCATTGCTATAAATGACAAAGTTCCAGTGTTATTGAACAGAAATCCCTTTGAATTTACATAAGAAACTGCTGAAAGTAATAAATAATATTTGATATGTTTTCTGTTTTATGATGAACCACTTTAACATTGGGCGTTTTTTTATTTTTTGTTTTAAAATGCTTTTTTGAAAGGGTGTGGATTATTTAAGTTAGAGAATTTGGCTACTCCAGACAGTTCTGCTTGAAACCAGCAGATCGCAGCAAACACTAGAAAAAAGAATTTTGTCTCTATCATGTAGTACGCAAATATTATTGTAATTCAACTGAATACTGGGAAAATTACTTTTTGATCATTGATATCAAATATGACATATTTGCTTCTGCTTAGTTTAACATGATAATAACTATAGGAACATGAGGTTACATTACGTCAGATTTGGTCCTTTTATTTTAGCCATCATAACATTATATCAAAGAAGTCAATGACACAGAAAAGTACTTTTCTTGCCATTTATTTTCTAAGAACAAAAATAAACTGTGCAAATCTGTGCAAAAACCTGTTCTGCCCCTCCTCTGTCCCTCTTCTCAGACCAGAAGTGGTTGATGTGCGTAAGAGCTTTCATTTGAGCTATGACTTTTACGTGTGTCATATATGAACCATATGAAAATAATCCAATGTTTAATACCCAGCTCGGGTATCCAGCATATAGTGTAATTAAGTGAAAATAACTTTTGTACAGTAAAACAAAAACTAAAGTGATGCATATGTGCTAAAAAAAAAGCTTCTACACTTTCAAACTGAACCACTTATGGGGGTATTGAGCAACCCGGGACCTTTAAATCTTAAAGGGGAAGTCGATGACGTCACAGGACCCGGTACCGGGTCTGCAATAAATATGTTAATACTTACATTAAAATAGCATTAAATATATAATAGTGCTGAGCAAAAAAGAATTGTGATAAATTGTCAAAACAAATTTTTTATTTGGGATTAAAGTGTGTGTGTGTGTGTGTGTGTGTGTGTGTGTGTGTGTGTGTGTGTGTGTGTGTGTGTGTGTGTGTGTGTGTGTGTGTGTGTGTGTGTGTGTGTGTGTGTGTTAACAATAAATATAAGTAATGTTATGTATAATTTGTATATACATAAGTATAATGTTTTAACATTAATGAGAATTAGTTTGGTTAAAAAATGTGCTTAAAACAACACAGTGTTAACATTCATAACGGAATTACCAAATTGTGTATTGTTACTGTAAAAACCCTTTATGATATATGCCAGCAAACTGAATTTATTTATTTATAAGAAGAAAAATAATAATAAAAAAATGTAAACAGTTTTTTTGGATGAGATTAATCGCAATTAATCTTTACCCAGCACTATAAAAAAACATTAAATATTTTATTTATCATTTAGATCGTTTTGATTGATTAAAACCTCGATATAATAATCATAATACTGAGATTTGTTTGATTGGATGAGCTTGATCATGGTGATTGCCAATTGTCTCACATGTTTGTAGTCGATTTTCTCTTTCCAGCTCTGGGTTCTTCTTGTTCTCCTGAATCACCTTCATCCTCTCCTTCACCTCCATCTTTCTGGACGGACGGTGATACGGGAGCCCGATGTCTACCGGGCTAATGGCTAAACACAAATACAACCAAAGATTACAAGCTGAATGTTCATTCACACACAAAATGACCAGCAGTTAATAAATAAAAATAAAGACCACCATCTGATATTACAGCTCTTGGGAATGTAACCTGAAACACTAAACCAGCAGTGTGTGTATTCATAACTCCTCACTTACAGTTGAGGATGCAAGGAATTTTTCACAGTATTTCCTATAATATTTTTTCTTCTGGAGAAAGTCTTATTTGTTTTATTTCGGCTAGAATAAAAGCAGTTTTTAAAATTTTTACAACCATTTTAAGGTTAATATTATTAGGCCCCTTATATATTTAATTAGCTAAGAAAGCCATTGTTATACAATGACTTACCTAATTACCATTAACCTAGTTAAGCCTTTAAATGTCATTTTAAGCTGAATACTAATATCTTGAAAAATATCTAGTCAAATATTATGTGCTGTCATCATGGCAAAGATAAAAGAAATTAGTTATTAAGGCTATTATGTTAGCTTAGATATATGTAGAAAAAATCTTTGTAGAGCCATGAAACCCCCCTCTTTCAGTTTAAGTCTACCTCAGAAATTGTTCAAAAATGCTCTGAGATGGGCGTGGAGCTCTGTGGGCAGATGGAGGAGTGGGCATGGCCGGCAGTGCAGGAGAAAAAGAGTGGAGCAAACAACTGCTGTCAGTCGGCTCACAAAATGAGAGACAAACCATGAGGAGAGCCAAGATTTTATAGTTTACAAAGTTAAAATGCAAAAAAAAACAACACTTTTTTTAATGCCCTGCTACATATTTGTTATTCGTAATTTCATAAACACATAACCACAATTTATTCTATCATTATAAAGATAATCGTGTTTAAATAAACACTATAAATGAGGAGAACTCTCCTCCTCAATTCCTGGGTCTAAATGCAGACACAGTGGATAGCAGTGCAGCAGGTCTCTTGCCCTGTCTATTTTAACCATTAACCCGGTTGGTAATCTGGAGAATTTTAAACATGCGAACACAGTAGCACAGATATAGGTGATGTGTCTGAATGGTAACAAACTCAACTGATAAAAGACTAAGGACCAATACCAATTTTTGTACCCCTACCCCCTTGGCCCTTAAAAACGAGTGTGAAGGGGAACAGCTTCAAAATTTACCCCTAAGAATTGGGACAGCACTACTGCACCTGCATACGTCATCATATGTCATCGCGATCTCTTGCTTCATATGAGATCAGACGATGGCGACTGCTGTAGTGATTCCAGTTGTGTTGTTTTTTAGTATTTATCTTCAGGAAATCACTGAAGGCATATATTATGTTATCATAATGATCTAATGTGGTAATAAGATTGTAACTATACTGCGCATTTACACCGTGGCCATATGCATCTATGTAAACACACCAAAAACAACATTAACATTATAGCAGACACTGTGAAAAAGCTCATTCTCAGACACTAGACTTTTAGAGAAAGGGCTAAGGGGTAGAATTGGGATTGGGCCAAAGTCCGCCATTCTCCAATTCTCGTACAGCTCTCCCGACAAAAATGACTGCTGCAAACAAACAGCTTAGCTGTATCGGCCCTGACAGAATTGCAGGGAAAAACATGCAACAAACCCCATGGATCATGGAAACAAACACATATGACCCGTGATATGCGCGGACGCGATCTTATCCAGTCATTGGGTCTCACAGCTTGGCAGGTCTGCTTTGCCTTCTAAAAGCCATGTTCTTATAAATAATTAAGAAGCAAAGTCCTTTCATAGGATAAGAAAACTCGGCTATAAATAATAATGAGAAAGTGACGCATCATCACTAGGCATGGGACGATAACCGCTTTCGAGGTATACTGCGGTTTGGAAAAGTCAAGGTTTTCATACCGCCAACATTTTTTCTAATACCCTTCCTAAGGTATGTGTAAGATTTTTTTATTTACATTATTTTTAACAACAGCATCTCCAGCAGAAAAGATATCCAAAGATGCCATTTTAAATTGGAAATAAATCTGTGTTTTTGAAACAAATGAAGACAGCAGACGTCAATGATTCATTTTCATTATTTGGCCTGGCACGTTTACTGCTTCAAAATATTATAAATGTTTCTCAAAATAAAATATATTGTGTTCAAAGGGGAATAACTTTTAGTTTTTTTACACAGACATTTAAAAAGAATATATTTTAGAGCAGTCATCACAATACCGTGATATTTTTATCCAAGGTTATCATACAGTCAGAATCTTATACCGGCCCATGCCTAATCATCACTCCACTAGCAGATTCGCTCTACGTCACTTTTTTAATTATTTTAAACCCAGAAGATGAAATTAGCTGACAAAAGCTCAAAATGATCCAGTTTTCCCCACAATTTAAGCTGACTGGTGCTAATGTTAACTGATGCTCAACACACACTAATCTGTTAAGATCTCAAAAAAAGGACTCCAGGGTTTCTTGAACCTTTAACACACGGCTGGTAATTCTGACTTCATCTGTACCTTGTTTGGTCTGGTCCTGTGTGTGTTTCCTGTAGGTTTTCCACCAAACATCTTTCTGGTCGGCCTCTTCGGCTGCTTGTATGTATCGAGTGTAGCTGCGATATTTCTCCAGAGAGTCCAGCTGAGTGCTTTTAATGTCCTCATTGGGCATCGGACCTAGAGGAGCCGCCCGCCGACTCAGGACAGCTGCAGGAAAGTCAACACAGCATTTATTTTTAGCATAACAATAATAAGACTTAATAATAATAATAATCATGATTTAAATAAAAATACTTATTTGCTGTAGATTTTTTTATAATAATAAAAAATATATTTATACAACTATTGTAATAATTGTGTAAATGCATATCAATATTAATATATTTTTTAAATAAAACAATGAAATATTAATCTTTTACCTTATTAATAACATACTGTTTTATTAACGTTTGATGTATAACAATAAAATGTTAAGATAATAATGTAATAAAGATATAAGTAACAGCAAAACAAACATTTTTTGTATAATAATTTTTGATCTGAATAGAACAAGTCTTGTTAATGTTGTGCTATAAAAAACAATATACAAATATAAAACAGGATTATAAATATGTCAATGTAAAAGTTTAATACATAATATAAGATATTAAAATACTATAATATTTTACTATAAATATCAAACAAACAACCATAATAGTAAAGTTGTAACAATGTTATAACAATGTTGTAAATAAAATAACCATCATAACAATATTATTATCATAAATGTATTAATATAAAACTTTTATATATAATAAGAGTTTACAGATATTAGAATAATATGTTAGAATAAATATTAAACTAACTGCCATAAATATTATAACGTAGTAATAAAAATGTAATAATAGTATAACCTTAATTTCTAGACCATATCTGAGATACGCAGCGCCTCAAAATGCTTATAGAGACACAAAAATGTATGATAATAGATACTAATAAATAAATTAAATGATGAAATCAGAGTGTAGCTAAACAGGTAAAGGTCATTCACAACAGCAGACACACGCGCGCACAAACAGCTGCGGCTTAACTAATTATTTCACTAATTAGCTGCTAATTAATATACATCTCCGTTCGTTATCGCTCACCGGTGGACCGGAGACCCCGGGAGTGCCGTTTGAGTCCTGCATCCACCACCGTCCGCAGCAGGACACACGCCGATCCGCGCGCCGCCATGATGGACTGAACGGGCGACGCTCAGTGACGTCAGAAAACAAGTGTGCGTGCTCGTCACCGCGTCAATGCGCGCCTGCGTATGGAAGAAGGCGACGAGTTTTGCCCATGAGAAAGATACAATAACGTTCAGGAATCGAGATTATTTCTCATTTCTGCTCAACCGATGAGTAAATATTTATGTGAGTTTTATAAAAAAGGACTTTCATATATTAACAATAAATGTCTAGCTTTAAACTCGGTCTTATTTAGCGTCGATATGCGGGGTCAGGTGGAGTTTGTTTATTTTTTGATTATCGATGTTATGAATTTACTGAAGCATTTGCACTGGCTTTAATTCCTAAGTCGAGTGTATTTTATTCGGTTATGTAATTGTCTAAATGTAGATAGCAGTTGAAATTAAACAGACTTAATTTAAGAAATATGATATACATGTTAAAATCTATCAGTTTGTCTATCAGTCTGTCTGTCTGTCTATGTATTTGTAACATGTCTGTATATTTAATCCATTTGTTTGTCTTTCAATTTATGCTTCTATCAATGTATTTATTTGTCTATCTATCTATCTATCTATCTAT
>CAIGQZ010000217.1:12024260-12037422 GCA_903798205.1 Danio tinwini | reverse complement strand
GGGTGGAGCTATTAGTCCTTTAGGGCGGAGCTATTAGTCCTTTAGGGCGGAGCTATCAGTCCTTTAGGGTGAAGCTATTAGTCCTTTAGGGTGAAGCTATTAGTCCTTTAGGGTGGAGCTATTAGTCCTTTAGGGCAGAGCATCATTTAGTTAGCAACTTCCCGTCTTCCAACAATCCAATTGGTTTCAAAAGCATGAAATCATGCACCTTCCTACATTTTTTCCCATTTTAGGACCACTGGATGTGTCATGTTAAAGGAAAAAAGAAAAATCTTAACTTCCATTCCATGCCGACTTTAAAAACAAGAGATCTTAAGATTTTTTTCAAGAATTACACAAAAAATTCTTAAAAACTTCTCAGAATTTATTTTAAGAGATTATTAAAGGGGGTAGTTCACCCAAACTGACAATTCTGCCATTATTCACTCTCCCTCCACTTATTTGAGTTTCATTCTTCAGTGAATGATGGAAACTAATAGCCATTGACTTCAATAGTATCTTTTTTTCTACTATGGGAGTCAATTGTTACCAGTTTTCAACATTCTTCAAAATATCTTCTTTTGGGTCCAACAGAAAAAAGAAACTCATTAAACGGGACAATTCACCCCAAAATAACAAATCTGTCATAATTTGCTCACCCTATACAAACCTTTATGAGCTTCTTTCTTCAGAAGATATTTTGAACAAAGCTGAAAACCTGTAACCATTGACTACCTCAAAACAAATACTATAGAAGTCAATAGTTACAGGTTTCCAACATTCTTCAAAATATCCTTTTTTGTGTTCAACAGAAGAACGAAACTCATAAGAGTTTGGAACCTCCTGAGGGCGAATAAACAGTGAGTAAATGTTTATTTTTGGACGAACTATACCTTTAAGCTTCAGAACAACACGAGGGCAAGTAAATGGTAAGCAAATTTTCATTTTTGCGTGAACTATCCCTTTAGGAATCTGACCGCAGAAGTTCAGCATCTTCTAGAAGTGGGTCAGTGTGGGCTCATACCAGCAGCGGTTCTGGGCAGGTCTGGGTCGAGCGGAGCATGATTCACTGGAGCAGTGTATGGAGGAGGAGGCATATAAGCTGCAGGTCCATCAAACACAGGTGGACTGGGGTAAAACCCACCTAAAGCACACAAATAACAGCAGGATATTTAGAGATCAGTTTGGAGATATTCAGCAGTGTATCTACATGAAAATTAACCATGGGCCAGTTTAAAACTCTGATGGTATGATAACCTTAGATTAAAATATCACAGTTTCACGGTATTGTGATTACTGCTCTAAAATATACTCTTAATTGTCTGGGTAAAAAACAACTTTTTTTCCAATTGTACACAATATACTTTATTTTAAGAAACATGTTAAGTATTTTGGAGCAGTAAACATGTCAGGCTAAATAATTAAAATAAATCTATGGCTGTTTCTCAATTCCAAGAACACAGAGAACGGACTTGCGTTCTTGTGGAGACCAGTCTTGCCAGGTGTCCTCAGAAGAACGAACTCGGGAGACCACGAGAACAGAGAACGCGTCCTGTGAGAAATGAGATGCTGCGTTCTTCCTGATGGTCACGTGACCTTTACACGTTTTTAATAGAAAATTATTCAAACATTACAGCATTCATACAACGATTTATTGTTTTCCCCCTTTTCAAAATATATACTATGCATAAAAACATAACATTGCACAATATAAATAAAACAGATTTTAATATGAATTTCAGCAAACAAACACCATTAATGTGTTTATTCCAAGATGTCTATGGTAATGTTTATATTCACCTTTTCATTTAGGGAAACTCCTGAGGTAAATAAGTTATATCTCTGAACTTTAATAATAAATCTAAATAAAATGCTGCGCTTCCCACAGTCGTAATGACTTCTGGGACTTCTAGAGCGAGATCGGTGCTCAAGTCTGCATCGGTGCGTCCTCGATATCAAGAACACATCCTGGAAGTTTCACGCATCCTCTGTTCTTGCGGTCTTGAGTATTGGTTCTGAACTTTGGCAGCTGATGATGACGTTACACGAAGACGCAAGACCGCTGAAGAACACATATTGAGAAACAACCATTGACTTCTGCTTTCAAAAACAGATTTTTTACATCCTGAAAAAGCATCTTTGGATATCTTTCTTTTCCTTGGATATAAAGTAAATCCACAGCACTGTTCAGCTCTACAGAATGTGGATGTTGGTTTTGAAGCGATTTGTTTTTCAAATGTTTCCTGAATCATGTGCTGACCGGTAGCTTTTGATGTGGATGGTCATTTTCTACTGGATATACTTGCAGAAAAAAAACAACTAAATAAAATAGTCATAAAAAATGCGTAAAAAATAAATAAATTCTAGCGGTTTTAAAACCTTTTGCAAACCGCAGTAAACCTTGAATCTGGTTATCATCCCATACCTAATAAAGATATGAAAGGGTAAGTTCAACCAAAAATAAAATTTCTGTCATTAATTACTCTCCATCTATTCGTTCCAGACGTTTGTTCATCTTCAGAACACAAATTGAGATAATTTAGATGAAATCCAGGAGCTCTCTCATGCTCCATAAACAATCCTGAGATGCTCCAGAATAGGGTTGGGCCAATAGACGATGCCATCGTCCATTGCAGATGGCCTATAAACTTCACGATGCTGAGCCGGCATCGTGATCCATCGCCCCCGCCCCACATTTATATTGATATATAACTTATTATTTGCATGTCATCTTAATAGCAATAACGGTCTTTTCATGAGCTGTGTTAAATTATTCATATAGCTGCCGCTTGCACGGCTGACAGCATCGTGAGGATTAAATAAAGGATTTTACAGTACCTCTCACGCTTAAAATGTGTAGATTCAGTGGCAAACGCTGTTACCTGCAAACCCCGTCCCACAGACTTTACAGTGAATGGCTTTAGTTATCTTCATAGTGGACTTGAAGCCACTGGAAGTCTTTTATCCACTCTTGGAAAAGTGTAAATGGTGGATTAACATTCAGCACATGATCACTAATAAGACCTGCCATTATTAGTAACTTTAGGTGGTTTCTAAAACTAAATCTTTCATTGTTATTTTTATTCTCTCTTCTTCAGCGCTTCACATTTTCGCGGTTGTAGCTCCTGTCATCTGAAGGCAGAAGGCTTGACTAAGTGATTGACAGCTGATATTAACCAATCCATTTGCGTTCAGTTCTAGAGCAGTGGGACAATAAGAAGAGCACAAAGGCGGGGCAAGCATTGCAGGCTTTTTTTACTTCAGCAAGTTCACATAACAACAGTTTTAATCTGTTCCTGAGCGCCACGTTTGCCGTTTTTAGGTGCAAAGATGCATTTTGCATAAATGTCTCCTAAATCCGCCATGCGGTGAAGATTTTGCAGTGAAAACAGGTCGCATGGCAATGATTTATGCACTAGCACAAATGCTTCCAAATATATTTTTAGGTCACATAAAATTTCGGGCGCATATGACACCAAAACGGTCGAGCCCTAGCATCTTTACTTGCTATTATTTCCTCATAATAATAATAATAATAATAAAATAAGGAAGTTATCATCAATCACAATACAAATAACAGTGAACTTCAAATGAACTCTCGTCTCTTCCACCACCACCAGAGTCCCGTGGAAAAAAGTGATTGACAGGTGGTAATTTGTGAGTATCTTTATTTATTTATGGTTTGGTTATGGGTAAAGCAAAGACCATGTGGGTCAGGTAGTGAAAACAGTAGGCTACAATTAATTAATAAGTTATGAATTAATTGATATTTAACAACAGCCACCCCGACCTAAGACACTTATGCAATTGTCCATCGCGATGTTTCACATTAGACATCGTACGATGCCAAAATTGGTCAACATCGCCCAACCCTACTCCAGAATAAGAACCACAAATGGTCAAAACATTCAATGTGACTTCAGTGGTTAACTGTAAACATACGAAGCTCATTCATTAATTTTCCTTTGGCTTATTCCCTTATCTATCAGGAGTCACCACTCCGGAATGAACTCCCAACTATTCCAGCAAGGGGTTGACGCAGCGGATGCCCTTCCAGCCGCAACCCAGTACTGGGAAACACCCATACACACTCATTCACACACACACTCATACACTACTGCCAATTCACCTATAGTGCATGTGCTTGGACTGTGGGGGAAACCGAAGAAACCCACACCAACAGGGGAGAACATGCAAACTCCACACAGAAATGCCAACTCACCCAGCTGGGACTCGAACCAGCAACCTTCTTGCTGTGAGGCCACAGTGCTAACCACTGGGCCACCGTGCCGCCCCACATACTAAGCTATACGATAGTAATAATGAAATAAATAATGAAATTAACATAAAGTGAAAACTTTTCTCTAAAGATACAGCACGTTTTTGACTAGGTGCACACTTATGAATTAAGTCATCATTAATATCATTACTGCAATAAATACTGGAAAATATTGTGATATATAATTATACATTCCTTATTTATCTGAAATATCTTAATTTGTGATCTGAAGACAACAAACGACTCACATGATTCAAACAACATGATGGTGAGTATTTATAAACCAAACTTTCATTGTTGAGTGAACTAAGCCTTCAAAGTACAAAAGAAATCAGAACTAACCATATGGGGGGTTGATCATGTGACCTGGAGCAAGACGGGCACTTGAGACTTCACACCCTGCCAAACCACAGTTAAAAGTTTTTTCTCTCATAGCAAACCTCAGTTAATTAGTTAAATTTTTATCTCAACGATGGCTTAACCTTCTCGCAACAAAGATTTTCCTATATATTCGTCGTCTGACTGGTCCACCAGGAAAAAGAAAGCGACAGCTCGGCTGACCGCGTGCTCCACTGATGTTCAACAAGGCGAAACTGACAACCTGGAGGTCATCTGCAAAACTAACCATATGATTGTATCAGGGGTGTAGATTTAGCATGGACGCGTCCACACCAATATCCATCAACTATTGAAATGTCCCCACCAATAATTTAATTCCCTTAAAAAAAAAATCGCGCTGTCAATATTAACATGCCGAAAGGGTAAATCTCGTCTCTCCTCGAGTCGCACAGCCCCCCAAACACATCAACACTGTGATTGGCTGTGCCTTTTCCTGCTGTCATGTGGGAGGCTGTAGCAGTTCAGATACAAGCAGCGCCAAAACAACTGCGCAGGAGAATTCCCCATGCAAGAATAAGGTGTGTGACACACAAGTGAGGATGGCGGCTGCAAAAAAAAAAGACATGAGGAGCTTTTTTTCAACAAAAAGTGTAAGTCAAGTACATAAACTCAAGTTCGCTACGGAAGGAGTCCATCATATTAATGCCATTCGTGTTTTCCCCCCGCTTTAACACACAATCTATCGTTGATCCTTGCCAGTTCTCCTAATTTGTCAGAGTAGCATGTCCAATATCAGTTGAAAAAAACTGTTAGAAAAAATACAGCCTGTGCTCCATCTTTTATATACCTGTATATAAGACACGCTTCATTTACACTGGCTAAAATAAACGGAAGTCTTTATTAAACTCTCTCTTTATCAGTTATTATTTCAACATCAGGCCTGAGGTCGGCTTATTAAGAAAGGGTGCTTATTTTTTTTCCAAAAAAATTGAACATTTTTGCTGTTATTCGCCTGATTTTCTATTTAATTTTGACGTATATTGCAATGTTGTGACGTAAGAACACATTTTTGCTGGATTATCTTGTTGGATGCTTATCATAACCACATTTTTTGATGCACCAAAAAATACGTCCTGCCATTTTGTCAAATTGCTCATCACACTATTTTACTATTTTAAGTGTTTATTTACAAATGTACAATTAAATGGTAAGTTTTATATTACAGTTCTATAAATAATGATAATTTAGAATAAACACGAAAAAATACTTATTTTTAAAATACAAATTTTAAAATCATAAATCATTACATTTTTTTTTTTTGAAATAAACTTGTATAAAAAAAAAAATGAAGCCTATAGACAAATAACAAACTGACCAGTACATTCAACTTCTCTCAGTCAGAGTTTGGCCATTTGTATAATAAAAAAAATTTAAACATAATAATTTTAATCCAACTTTTGGTCTTTCAAACCACTTGAACCCCCTTGCCTACGGGCCTGACTATTTAATTTGACTTAATAAATTGTATGAAGAGAGGATTAAGTAATAATATATTTTAATAGCAGTTAAATAATTAATAGCAATATATATATATTGTCTTAACCCGTCCCCACCAATGTCAAATGCAAACCTACACCCTTGGATTGTATGAGTTCACATTGTTTTGTGGTGAACACTTCATCTGTGCATGTTGTTTGCCCTTGTAATATTTAATTGAAATCTGAAAATGCAAGGTCTGTTTGTTTTTAGTTCAATTCTCAGATTAGATCTGTCTGAGGTATTGGGCGGGGCTAACATACTTAACCACGCCCCTCCAGCTGTCAGTTTAGACAACAAACAGAAATGGTGAGCAGGAGGAGTCTGTTAGGCTGTAATAACTCTCCCCAAACCCTTTTCCTCATCTTTCTGAATGAAATGCCTACTTTACTACATCCAATCAGCTCACAGTTGAAAAAAACAAGCCACGCCCACTGTTTTTTTCATTTAATATTCTGTTTCTCTAGGAACTGGGTTACAATACAAAAAAAAATGGTCGCAGCTTCCAGTTCATGTGGACTTTAAATGCATGTTATTACCTGGAGGTGGAGGTCCAGGGTAGGCGTATCCAGGTGGAGGAGGCCCTGCGGGATACATTCCATTAGCAGGAGGAGGTGGAGGAAAAGCATGTGCACCGTTCGCCATGTAAGGACAGCCGAAATTTACAGTCACCGGTTGCCCTCTGGATGCTGAGGTCATGAAGGAGAGGTAATGCACACCCACATCAGTTTGACTCCTTAATGCTGAGACTCTTATTTTGAAACCGGTTGAGCAAAAACATACCCTGCTCTGCCACATGTAACATCCGCTGACCAAACTCGATCGCTCCGCCAGCGCTAAAGATCAGCTTGAAGGTTGCAGATCCTTCCCATCCACCTGGAACACAAGTGTAATGTGAACTTACTTATTTTTACAGTATATTTACAGTACATGCTATAGATCTGTTTACTCCACCACACGTACATGAAGTCCTTCCTTTTCATGTTCACGTTAACTCAAAGTAGGACATTTTATTGAAATTAAAACTCAAGGAAATTCTTGACTTGTGCTTTTATCTGCAGTCTCTTGACATGGTATATGAATCTGAACTATTTATTTTTATTTTATAATGTTGTTTATTTAATTCATGTTTATTAGTGTTTCTTATTTAATATTCTTTTATTCATTCATTCATTCATTCATTCATTCTCTTTTCGGCTTAGTCCCTTTATTAATCCAGGGTCGCCACAGTGGAATGAACCACCAACTTATCCAGTATCTGTTTTACGCAGCGAATGCCCTTCCAGCTGCAACCCATCACTGGGAAACACCCATACACACTCATTCACACACATACACTACAGACAATTTAGCCTACCCAATTCACTTATACCACATGTTTTTGGACTTGTGGGGGAAACCGGAACACCCAGAGGAAACCCATGTTAACACGGGGAGAACATGCAAACTCCACACAGAAATGCAAACTGACCCAGCCGAGGCTCAAACCAGCGACCTGCTTGCTGTGAGGCAAATGTGCTACCCACTGCGCCACTGTGCAGCTTTAATATTCTTTAATGTGTTCAATTTCTATTTATCTTTATCTTCATTTTGGTAACACTTTATTTAAAGGGGAGTTCATAAGACGGTCATGAAACACGTCGTGACACAACATATGATTGTGAATGAGATTTTATGCATGTAAGTGTAATCTGCTCAGTTATGTCATTCATTTTCTTTTCGGCTTAGTCCCTTTATTTATCAGGGGTCGCACAGCGGAATGAACCGCCAACTTATCCAGCTTGTGTTTTTCACAGCGGATGCCCTTCCAGCTGCAACCCATCACTGGGAAACATCCATACACTCTCATTCACACACGTATACTACGGACAATTTAGCCTACCCAATTGTCCTGTACCGCATGTCGTTGGCCTTGAGGGGCAACCCGGAGCACTCAGAGGAAACCAATGGCAACACGGGAAGAACTTGCAAACTCCACACAGAAATGCCAACTAACTCAGCCAAGGCTTGAAGCAATGACCTTCTTGCTGTAAGGCGATAGCGCTACCCACTGTGCCACCTCAGCTATATCATTTTAAATACAAATATGACATTATATTTGTTATGATAACTTGACAAACTAATATCTCACAGCCACTCTTTATCTTTGTTATGACAACTTGACATTACCAAGACAACAAAACTTGTCATAAATCTGTCATAAACATGATCGTCATTCACAAGGTATCATAATTCTGTCAGTAATATTGTTCTGATCATGTTTTCAGTGGAACAAACTGTATTTGTCTCATTAAATGTGCCATTACTCTGTCAAAAAAATGTTTTAACAGCGTCATTAATATTTAATGACAAACTCAGTTTGTTCTACTGTGTTGCTAATAAAAGTATGTCAGAAATTCATGACAAATTTATAATGACAGTCATGCTTATGACAGATTTATGACACATTTTGTTGTCCTGGTATTTTCAAGTTGTCATGACAATGAAGACAGGTTGTGATGTATTTGTTTATGTCAAGTTGTCATAACAGTGACACAGTGGGTAGCGCTATCGCATCGCAGCAAGAAGGTCATTGGTTCGAACTTTGGCTGGGTCAGTTGGCAGTTCTGTGTGGAGTTTGCATGTTCTCGCCATGTTGGCGTGTGTTTCCTCCGGGTGCTCCGGTTTTCCCCACAGTCCAAACACATGTGCTATAGGTGACTTGCGTAAGCTAAATTGGCCATAGTGTATGAGTGTGTAAATGAGAGTGTATGGGTGTTTCACCAGTGATGGGTTGCGGCTGGAAGGGCATCCGCTGCATAAAACATATGCTGGATAAGTTGGCAGTTCATTTCGCTGTGGCGACCCCTGATTAATAAAGGGACTAAGCAGAAAAGAAAATGAATGGATGAAAGTTGTCATAACAAGCAATGTCATCTTTGCATTTAGCATTTGACATAACTGAGCAAATGACAGTTAATAACAGTTTTTATAAGCATGCATTAAATCTCATTCTCATTCATGACATGGTTTAATGACAGTCTTATTAAACTATTATCAAGTAAAGCGTTACCAACATATTTTATACTTTGATTAATGAACATATTTTATAAAAATAAACGTTTTAAATAAACTTTTGGAAATAATGAGCACACTTTTTGTTAGTTTTTTGACTATGAATGACTATTCTGGTGGCGCGGTGGCTCAGTGGTTAGCACTGTGGCCTCACAGCAAGAAGGTCGCTGGTTAGAGTCCTGGCTGGATCAGTTGGCATTTCTGTGTGGAGTTTGCATGCTCTCCCTGTGTTGGTGTGGGTTTCCTCCGGGTCCAAACACATGTGCTATAGGTGAATTGAATAAACTAAATTGTCCGTAGTGTATGTGTGTGAATGAGTGTGTATGGATGTTTCCCAGTACTGGGTTGCAGCTGGAAGGGCATCCTCTGTGTAAAACATATGCTGGATAAGTTGGCAGTTCATTCCGCTGTGGTGACCCCTGATAAATAAAGGGACTAAACCGAAGGAAAATGAATGAATGGCTATTCTGCAGCTACTCTGTCTGTCTGCACATCAGCGGTGGTGTTATATCATTTTATTGGTTAGTTTATGTTATAGTAATTTCCATGTTTTACCTCCAGACTCGGCACCGACTGTGCCCTTGATGTAATTTGCACCGAGCACAGGCTGTTTGACCTCGCAGCTCTTCATAAGATAGAAGGGCATCATGAAAGACTGCAGAGGATCTTTTCCTTTAGTCAGGAAGATGACCTGAAGACCAAACAGATCAGCAGATGAAAAAACAGTGAACACAGAGGAGCACAACAAGAGCTGAGATATTGCTAAATTTATATACCAGATTTATCCTACAACCAATAAGGAGACCATAATAATAATAATAATAATAATAATAATAATAATAATAGGCTTAAAGAGTGTGTACTACTTTTATTATACACTGTAAAAATATCAGTGATTTGTGATTCATGCTTTTGTTTTTTCCCTGTTTATTTCTGCTTTTAAATTGCATCATGGGATCTTGATCTTTCTTCCAACAATTTTTAATCTTGAAAAGTCAGAAAAAGTGACTTTTAGGAACATTTGTAAAAGTTTGCATTATTTTCAACATAAAAAGTCGACAGAGCAGAGATCAACATCCCATAAAGCAATTCACAACCATAAATAAATGGGAAACACTTCCGCCTAAATGGATCAATGATTTCATTCACGTTACCTCATACTTCAGTTTCTCATCAAATCCTGACCAATCAAATGCTCTCTAGAATCTGACATGCCCCGCCCCCTTCTTCTTATTTGCTTTTCATTTGATGCGCTTACGCCCACTCTTACTGGCAGAGCTGTGATAAAAACGAAACACTATTGGCTGTTTTCGAAAAAAGGGGAGGAGCTACTCTGTATCCCGCCCTGTCTTCATGTTTGAGTTGAGATTACGTCAAACATCCAATAACAAATGTACTAGGGTTGGGCGATGTTGACCAATTTGGCATGTGAAACATTGCGATGGACGATGGCATCATCGTCGTAGGCGGGGATAGCTGTTGTTGAATATCAATTAATTCATAATGGAATAATTAATTGTAGCCTACTGTTTTCACTACCTGACCCACATGGTCTTTGCTTTACCTATAACCAAACCATAAATAAATAAAGTTACACACAAATTACCACCTGTCAATCACTTTTTTCCATGGGACTCTGGCATGAATAGGCGGAGTGATCTGTGTCGTTATAATAGCTTTTTCCCACAGCTGGTGGAGGAGACGAGAGTTCGTTTGGAGTTCACAGTAACTTGTATTGTGATTGATGATAACTTCCTTATTTTATTATTATTATTATTATTATTATGAGGAAATAATAGCAAGTAAAGATGCTAGGGCTCGACCATTTTGGTCGCATATGCCCCCGAAATTTTATGTGACCTAAAAATATATTTGGAAGCATTTGTGCTAGTGCATAAATCGTTGCCATGCGACCTGTTTTCACTGCAAAATCCTCACCGCGTGGCGGATTTAGGAGACATTTATGCAAAATGCATCTTTGCACCTTTCCCTGCCTTTGTGCTCTTCTTATTGGCCCACTGCTCTAGAACTGAACGCAAATGGATTGGTTAATATCAGCTGTCAATCACTTAGTCAAGCCTTCTGCCTTCAAATGACAGGAGCTACAACCGCGAAAATGTGAAGCGCTGAAGAAGAGAGAATAAAAATAACACTGACAGATTTAGTTTTAGGAACCACCTAAAGTTACTAATAATGGCAGGTCTTATTAGTGATCATGTGCTGAATGTTAAACCACCATTTACACTTTTCCAGGAGTGGATAAAAGACTTCCAGTGGCTTCAAGTCCGCTATGAAGATAACTAAAGCCATTCACTGTAAAGTCTGTGGGACGGGGTTTGCAGGTAACAGCGTTTGCCACTGAATCTACACATTTTAAGCACGAGAGGTACTGTAAAATCCTTTATTTAATCCTCACGATGCTGTCAGCCGTGCAAGCGGCAGCTATATGTATAATTTAACACAGCTCATGAAAAGACCGTTATTGCTATTAAGATGACATGCAAATAATAAGTTATATATCAATATAAATGTGGGGCGGGGGCGATGGATCACGATGCCGGCTCAGCATCGTGAAGTTTATCGGCCATCTGCAATGGACGATGGCATCGTCTATCGGCCCAACCCTAAAATGTACATTTCAAAAAACAAGATAAATTACTACATTGATTCTATAACTGTCTTGGCTCTGTCTTAAAAATCATTTAATAATCCCAATGTCTCTCGTTGTCTTGTATACCCTGTAAGGTGTCAGGTAGACGCTTCCCTTCTTGCTCTTTCTGAAGGCGTCCGGCAAGCGTTCGCTGTCATTGAACACCAGCTCCACGTTCTCATATGACATCAAGACACTGGAGGAAAACATATTCACTGTAAAACAGTCAGCACTTTCTGTGACAACTCATAATGATCAAAACAAGCTCGGCCATTGCTGATAAAGAACAAAGACGAATATGTATAGCTTTCAAGATGATCAGCATCAGTTTTAAAAACACTTGTCTAATACAAATCACTATAAAAAATAACAAAGTAAATCGTATGAACTATAAATGAATATATAATATATTATGACTCATATTATGATCGCATTTAATAATCTGCTTTATAGAACATCAGACGTGTCTTCATTCGTATTAGCATGTATATACCCTTCATTGTGCCTGCCATCTTAATGATTTGTTGTTTAAATATGTTTTAACTACTCTCATCTTTATTACATAATGTTAGTGTTTTAAGTTTATTTTGTTCATATAGATTTTTAATCATTTCCTATGTCTATTTTAGTGCTTTTTTAGTTATGCTTAATTTTAACATCTGTCCAGGGACAACAGATGAAAAAGAGCTCTCTGGCTAATTCTTGTGCATTTGCAGCAATACTAATTAATGTACGCTGTTCCTGCCAAATAAATAAATTATTATAATTATAATGTAATATACAATGTAATTAATAATAAATTAAATATAAATTAATAATTGAGATGAGTATAAAATAAGGATATTTAAAATATTGATTATAAATTGTAATAAAATTGAAAATAATACAAAAATTATTATTATTATTCATTGTGAAATATTATGCACTTAAATTTGAAAAAACACAGCTTAAGTGCTATATACAATCTAAACCAAATTGTAGGTGGGAAGACTGTAAGCAGTAGTCTTAGTAATAATCGAGAGAGACAAGAGTTGTTGCTTCGTGGTCCTCTTTGTTGTCTTTTATTACACATACACATTTGTATGTTAGAGTCAGTAAGACAGTTTGCCTCACAAAATGATTCATAATCATGTTGGATAAAATAGCACACACTGCATAGATACTTAAATCAACTCACATCATGATAAATTAATAAATAAACAAACAAATAAAAACATGAAACCTTAACCATTTGTACAGAAATGCTAAAATCTTTATCACAAACTGGCTGAATGAATATTACTGTGTCAGAAAGACAACTCAGTTAAGCATTATATATATATATA
>CAIGQZ010000217.1:11994179-12006407 GCA_903798205.1 Danio tinwini | reverse complement strand
ACGGACAAAGTCAGACAGACAGAAAGTCAGACGGACAAATGCAGACGGACAAAGTCAGACAGACAGAAATCAGACAGACAAAGTCAAACAGACAGAAATCAGACGGACAAAGTCAGACAGACAGCCAGTCAGACTCACATGGCTCCCTCTGGCTGCGTTTGAAGGTGTTGTAGATGTTGATGAGGGTGAAGTGATCACCTTCAGGATGCTGGAACTTCATGTGGCAGCGCATCACTTCTGTCAACATGCCCACCGGAGGCTCAATGAAGCAGCTCGGAGCTGACAGAGGAGAAACAGACAGACAGACGGACGGATCCAAAAACAGAAAGAACTCATTATTGAATCATTTAAAAAGTCGTACAAATATTAAAAAACTTAAAACAGACAGATGGTTAATAAACTAATATTATATAAATATTATAAAAAAGTATATATTTTTTATATTTATTAAAAAAATAAAAGTAACAAAAAAAAAGGAGTTTAAAATAAGACTTTACAGACAGACTGACAGACAGATATATACACAGGCAGACAGACATACGGACATACAGACAGACAGACAGACAGACAGGTTACCTGTGAGCATAGCAGCAATGGTCAGCATTTCACTAGCACAGTCAAACTCACAGGACGCCAGCAGAGCCTTCGCCATCTGTGGATCCAGAGGGAGTTCAGACATGATGATGCCCATCTCAGACAGGTTTCCATCATTATCCAGCGCAGCCAGATAATCCAGCTCCTCCAACGCCTGCATAAGGCCTTCAGGATCTGCAGGACAAAAAAAACCATCATGTAATAGTGTCATCTTGTCAACTTTTGGACCTTTTACACATTTCCGGGTTTCTCAGGGTGCTTTCACGCTTGGTTCAATTGCCTGGACCATACCCAAGTTCGTTTGTTCCCCCTTGCCACCTTCTCGGTTGGTTTGTGTTCACACTGTCTCTTTTCCTTCTGAACCACGGTTCGCTTGCGTCATCAAGCTGCTGTTTTGTTTATGGCTGTTGCTAGGTGACGGTCACGAAAGCAAAACACCAAGATGGAAAGACTTTCGCACATCGCGGTCGATTTGCTTTTGCTGAAGTTTTAGTTTTGGACCTACAGAAAGCGACTCACGTCCATCTGTGGCAAAAATATCATAAACATTCAGAACATCACACAGTGTCTGCAGAAGCTGTTTTTGGAGGAGACCAGCAGATATCACTGTGTATCAATGTGTTTGCCCTGGCTCAGTCCCGCTTGTCACCAAGGTAAAATACGTGACGCACACACACGTAGCACGCACGCGCAAATGAACGTTATGAAAACGATAGTTTGTTGTACAGTTGATGGTTCTCTTCCGTTATTTGGTACGATTGCATTCATGCCAAAAGTGAACCGGACCAGAGTTCGCATGAACCGTACCCCAGACCATCTCTTTCAGGTGGACACAGTTACGGTTCACGGAGGGCGCACCAGAGTTCAGAAGACACATTCACATTAGCTAAGGCCCAATTACAATTCTATTTTTGTACCCCTACCCCTTCGCCCTTAAAAACGAGTGTGAAGGGGAAGGGCTTCAAAATTTACCCATAAGAATTGGGACAGCACTTCAACACCTGCACCACGTCATCGCGATCTCTTGCTTCATATGAGATCAGACGATCGCGACTGCTGTAATTATTCCAGTTGTGTTGTTTTTTGGTGTTTATCCTCAGGAAATCACTGAAGGCATATATTATGTTATCATAATGATCTAATGTGGCAATAAGATTGTAACTATACTGCGCATTTACACCGTGGCCATATTCATCTGTAAACACATGAAAACAACACTAACATTATAGCAGACACTGTAAAAAGCTCATTCCCAGCCATTAGACTTTTCTGACAGGGTGTTCGTGTCATCAAGTGTCAGTATGTTGTGGGACTGCTGTACAGGAGTTATGATTAGGGATTATAGATAGCGAAATTTAGCAGTTTTTATTTTAGCGTTTTTTTATAAAAGCATGATGGTAAAACATGAACGCGGTTATGAATATACTACAACATGTGCTTGTTTGTTTTAAAAATTCGTAATAATGACAAAAAAAATATTAATTTGTGGCTCTTCTTATTTCCGGGTGCAGCGAAACTGCCGCTGTAGCTGGTGCATTCTGGGAATTTTTTTTACTCTTGGTTTCGAGTGTAGTCCTGAAAAATCTTTGTTCAAAGGCCTATTCACTCTTTTCCCTTAGCCCTACGCCTTCAAGATAAAGAGAATTGGGACACCACTACCCCTTCACATGAACGCGCAAAACCAGGGGTAGGGGTAAGGGGTAGAATTGGGATTGGGCCTAAATGTACCGTACTATGACGTCAAACGAACTCCGGTGCGGACCAAAAGTGCTAGTGTGAAAGCAACCTCAGTAGTAGTTGGGTAAACTTAGAGTGCAGTGAATGGGCAAGTACAACAAAAATTTTTTTTACAATCATATTTGATGATATAATAAAGAAAAACTACATGATGGTGTTATCAAGACTTTCAGAAAAAGGAAATAAATAGCGTGAGACTGATAACAGCAGCCAGAAGAGAGAATGTCAAGTTAACTGTCCTGCCCCCATAGACGCTGCGTTACAAACACCTCTCACAAGCGGGAATTAATTTTTGTAGTTTGATGTAAAGACGATAACACATATATGTTGTTCATATGTTGTTGTTGTTTTTTTTATCTAAATATTAAAAACTTTTAAGGTTTTAAGATGCTGGTGACCATTAAATGCATCATACAGTTGTAATCAGAATTATTAGCCCCCCCTTTGATTTTTTTTTTCTTTTTTAAATATTTCCCAAATGATGTTTAACAGAACAAGGAAATTTTCACAGTATGTCTGATAATACTTTTTCTTCTGGAGAAAGTCTTATTTGTTTTATTTTGGCTAGAATAAAAGCAGTTTTTAATTTTTAAAACCCATTTTAAGGTCAAAATTAATAACCCCTTTAAGCTATTTATTTTTTCCATAGTCTACAGAACAAGCCATCATTATACAATAACTTGCCTAATTACCCTAACCTGCCTAGTTAACCTAATTAACCTAGTTAAGCCTTTAAATGTCACTTTAAGCTGTATAGAAGTGTCTTGAAAAATATCTAGTCAAATATTATTTACTGTCATCATGGCAAAGATAAAATAAATCAGTTATTAGAAATGAGTTATTAAAACTATTATGATTAGAAATGTGTTGAAAAAAATCTTCTCTCAGTTAAAAAGAAATTGGTGAAAAAATAAACAGGGGGGCTAATAAATCAGGGGGTTGAATAATTCTGATTGCAACTGTAACAGTTTTGTGAAAAGACAACTATTAAAACAACAGTCTGGAGCATTTCTAAAAAATAAACCACTTGATTTATCGCTTGCGCTCTCGTCTTCCGGTTTGTTGTGTCTGCTGGCCGTGTGTTTTGATAAATAGAAGTTTTGTCTTTCTCTTTTGAGCTTCACGCAGTCCAAATACTGACCAGAAACAATGAGTGCAAACCCAGCAGACTCAGAGCTGTCAGATCAGCAAACATGCGCCTGACCGAACGCCAAGCAGCACACACAAAAACCACACACTAGGGCTGTAGCATATATTAAAATTATCGAAATATTGCAAATATGTCTAGTTGTATACACACTTTTTGTGAGATACTATAAAAAAATGTCAAAAGTTTCACATTGTTAAAAGTATATTTATATTGGAGAAAATTCCCAGGTGTGTTTAATCAGGGTTGAAAATAAACTATGCAGAGCTACGGCCCTTCAGAAACTAAGTTTGACACCCCTGTGTTAGTGTGTGAGTGTTATGACCATTGAATGAGCATCTCTATATTGTGTACGCACCGGGTCTGCTGATAAAGTGGCAGTGTGTGACGCCGGCTGCCTCCATCCGCTTCAGAAACAGAGCCATGGACGTGATGTTGGACTCCAGAATCCGCTGATGTATCTCGGCGGGAAGCTGAACGTCCTCGGGATACAAACAGAAGCACTTTCCTTCAAATGAACAGTGATTCAAGATTCAACAGTGATTCAGCACTGACTGGAACACAAGCAATGCATTTACAGTTCCAAGTAAAATAATAATATAAAATGTATTAAATAATAATTAAATAATATAATAATTAAATAATATAAATTAAATATAATAAAATATTTCCCAAATGATGTTTACCAGAGCAAGGAATTTTCCACAGTATTTCCCATAATATTTTTTCTTCTAAAGAAAGTCTTATTTTATTTTGGCTAGAATAAAAGCAGTTTAATTATTTTAAAACTATTTTAAGGTCAATAATATTAGCTCCCTTAAGCAATATTTTTTTTCAGATTGTCTACAGAGCAAACCACTGTTACACAATGACTTGCCTAATTAACCCAATTAACCTAGTTAAGCCTTTAGATGTCACTTTAAAGGGCACCAAGGTTACCCGCTTTTCCAGATTTAATAAGTCTTTTGTGTCCCCAGAATGTGTCTGTAAAGTTTCAGCTCAAAACACCCATCAGATTATTTATTTTAGCTTTTACTAGTTTGTATTTTTTGCTGTTTTTGTGTACTGGGCCTTTAAGGCTAGTCCTCCCCGCCCACCGTTCCCACATGCCTGTCAGCGTGCCTCAGTCTCCGCCCTCGGCTGCCTCAGATAACAGTCAGACAAGAAAAAAGCAGATCTCGCATAACGTTTGAGAAATACTACAGTAAGATTTTTACCAATGATTAATTGATGCATTTGTTGTGGAGTTGCAACGATGAGTCACACACAATGTCGTTACAAAGTTCACACACACACACAGATACACACACATGCAGTGCGCTCATTTAGCTTTGCACTGTCTTTGCACGCAAATGTGACAGGATACAGGTTAATATCCACTGCTGTATGGATATCTGTTATGTTAATGTACAAAATAAACCTGATATAACGTCCACAATTAGGGATTGAAGCATTTTATTTTATAATTGTTCTGACATACAGCTGTGTTGATGAAGTAAATCTGAAGTAAATCACTGTAATTTATTACACACATGCACCGTTTTAAAACATTTTAAGCTTGTCAAACTCACTCTTGATCACATTTGATGATGATTGATGATCCTAGCAAACTGAACAGACCTTTTATTCCCGTTTGCTTTGCGCACGTCTTGTCTTGTTGATTTGATTATAAACGTTACTACGGAGACATGTTAATATGCAGCTGTCAATCAATATTGGTGGGCGGGGGGACCGCACTCCTACGTCAAGTTGTGGTCGATCTCAAAACTGCTCCAATTGGTCCTCCGTTTTTTTGTTGTTAATTTGAAAAAAAAGCACTGGGTGTGTTTATATCACCCCAATATGACGGTCTATACGCTATACCTACACATATGTCTGTCCAAACAGCTTGAAAAGTAGATTTTTCACCATAGGTGCCCTTTAAGCTGAATACTAGTATCTTGAAGAAAATCTAGTCAAATATTATTTACTGTCATCATGGCAAAGAGAAAATAAATCAGTTATTATAAATGAGCTATTAAAACTATTATGTTTAGAAATGTTAATTAACAGAAGTGGATTATTAATTCTGACATCAACTGTACATGTCAACAAGCATCTCTTAGTGGACATGCTGCATTTATTTTATAATTTTTTTTTTTGTAACAATTTTAGTATGCATGTTAAAACTTATCCAAGTGTGGAAGCCATGTTCCTGATTGTTCTTGAAGCTTTCAGGGTAAAAACTATACCAATGGAGCAAAATGGTGATATTTACTTGTGTTTGTTTACACTGACTGCATTTGTGATTTGGTTTATGCAATAAAACATGGATGTTTACTTTCAGAAGTTATTCTGGGACATAATACAAAATATATGTTGTATATGTGTGAATTTTTAGAAATTTTGTTGCACATATTAAATATCGCATTATTGAGCATGCTACAGCATATCTCATGTTCAGCCCTAGAGCAAACACAGCTTGATAAATTTTATTAATTATAATTTTTGTTATTATGTTATGATATTTTTACATGCTTTGTTTTTTAATTATGTAAATAATTAATTTATAATAAATATATATATATATATTTTTCTCTTATTTTTAATTTGATAAATGCATTTTTATTCAATCTATTGTATGCATTAATTTAAAATGCATCCAACAGTGACAAAGAATGAGTGTGTGTGTAGATGTTTCCCAGAGATTTCCCAGAGAGGGTTGCGGCTGGAAGGGCATCCGCTGCGTAAAAACATGCTGGATAAGTTGGCAGTTCATTAGACTGTGGCGACCCCAAATTAATAAAGGGACTAAGCTGAAAAGAAAATGACTGAATGAATGAACAGTGACAAAAGGTCAAAAGTCAGACTGCACTTTATAGCTCTATTTATACAGCAAATTTAGAAACGTATTGTTTGTTGACAATAAAAATAGCTAGTTTTTTCTTTCTACAGAAGATTTTAGGGAAAAAAAAAAAATATATATATATATATACATTTTTTTTTTTAATGTAGAAACGTATATATAAGAAAAAACTTCTTTCCTTTCCGATATGCTGTTTATATAATTTTTTGAAATTTTGTTTTGCATATTGAACACAGCATTATTTAGCATGCTATGGCATATCTCATGTTCAGCCCTAGATAAGACAGAACACAGCTTTATGAGCATTATTTCTTAATTTTTGAGAATAATTCAGCTTAACAGCTTAGCTTTTTTTTTTTTTTTTTTGCTAATTTGTATCATAACCAGTGTTGGGCACGTTCCTTTAAAAGAGTAATTAGTTCTAGTTACTTCTCACAAATAGTAATGGAGTTAGTAACCGATTTACACAAGTATTAAAAGTAACTAATTACCAGTAACTATTAACGTACTTAAAAAAAAATAATAATAATCTTATTTGTCAAATGACTATAAAATAACATTCTTGTCTTTCACCTCAACGAGGGAAAAGTAGTGCTTTTATTTCTAGTTTGCAAATGCTACCTTTGAACTTGTTGGATTTGCCATCACTCTGAGTCCTGCTCATTGGTGTTTGCAACTGACTGCGAGTGTGCTTGTGTGAACACCCGCCCTACTCTGCTTCTGATTGGCAAACGATGAAAAATGTAGTCTAGCTAAGACAATCATCACATTCTCAGTTACACCACGTTCACAAACACACCAATCATCATCACTGGTTGCCGTGGTTGGTAAACAGTTTTCATGCTTTATTTACTTATATTGCTTTTCTTATTTTTTATTTTAATTTCTTATTTGTAATTTGATGAATGTATGTGTTTTTGTTAAATCTAATTTATGTACCAACTTAAAATGCAAATCAACAGTGACTAAGAAAACACTGATCAGACAGCATCATTTACAGCTCTATTTATACTGCATATTTAGAAACATTTTGTTTGTGGACAATAAAAATTTTAGTTTTTTCTTCATACAGAAAATTTTAGGAAAAAAATGAATTTATCAAAAAAAAGAAAAATAGAAACGTTGAAAAATCTTTTCTTTCTGATTATTGTTAGCTATATAATTTCTTAAAATTTAGTTTTGCATATTGGATATGCCATTATTTAGCATGCTATTGCACATTACATGCTCAGCCCTAGATATATTAATTTTTATAAACCGTTTTCATGCTTTATGTTTTATATATGATTTATTTACTTAAATTTATACACGATCGGTCACAAGTTTGGGGTCAGATTTTTTTTAATTATTCATTTTGTTTAATAATTTTAATAAAATTATTTGGTTCATCAAGGCAGCAATTATTAATCTTAAAACAAAAATTGTTGAACTGTTAAATACTTAATTATTAAATATTTATTTATTTATTACTTATTGTATGTAGTTTCAAATGAAATTATTACTCCAGTCATTAATGTTTTTACTATTACCATTAATAATAATAAAAATAATAATATTATTATTATTATTATTAATAATAATAATTATTATTATTATTAATATTAGAGGGATTTGTGACTCTGAACGCTGGATTAATGAAGCTGAAAATTAATCATTAAAATTACTGGAATAAATTTTATAGTGCAATAATATTTCACAATTTTACAATGTGTACTGTATTTTTGATTAAATAAGTACAGCCTTGGTGAGCAGGAGAAGCTTATTTTAAAACATTTAAAAATCCTACTGACCCCAAACTTTTGACCGGTACTGTAAATGTATGAGGGTTTTTGTTAAACAAATCTAATTTATTTATCAATTTAAAATGCAACCAACAGTGACCAAGAAAACACTGGTCAGAGAGCCTAGTCTATAGCTCTATTTATACTACAAACTAATAAATCTTTTGTTTGATGAAAAATAAAAAGTGTTTAGTTTTTATTTGCACAAAACATTTCAGAACAAAACAAACAAAAAACAACAAGTGAAAGTCTCAAAAAGACTCACCTGTAGATCCCGTCAGCTGTTTTCGCATTTCAGCTTGACATTTACTGATGGGCCTGATGACCTCTGAACTGGCTCTCAGTCGTGGGTTATACACCTACACACAACATACATAAGAGTTTCTGAATTCTTCAAATATTTACAATAAAATAATACGATTTATTAAAAAACCTGCAAATCCACCACACTCACTAGTCTTTTCTCTACTCCAGTATCGATGACGAATGCAATGGAGTCCACCGACCAGAACAGATCCTCTAATTGACTACAAGAAACAAAGACCCGCCTACTCGTCTGTGGGCTCTCTGTAATTGGTGGACAGATTCCAGCATGTCCGCTGCACATGGGCACGGCCAGCAGCTCTCCTAGAGATACACTCATTCTGGAGGCTTCTTTAGTGATGATATTACAGGCACACACAACCTCCTGAAACACACGCATGAACACAACAAGTATACTGAGTGAATCTAGCATTGGTTAAGATCAGCATATGTGGATATTGTGAGTAGTAAGTGTTCTTAAAAAAAAAAAAAAAGTCCTAAATATTGATTGATATATATCCGCTGTGGCAATTTATCTGTCAATATTTGGATTTTTTGGATCAAATTTGCCACATAAAACTTTCCATTTGGCCAATGTTTATTATATTATGACATTATATCATGTATTAGCCTCGTATCTTCTTTAACCCTCTACAGCACAGCGTTGTCCTCAGGCAACAGAAAGTTTTCTTAATTGGTTGTACTCAGTTATGCTGAGCACTGGATATGTTTTATGTGTTCTTCCCTATTTCCTTAATGATTCTGTTACAATTTGAATAAGATTTGTAAATTATTACAGTCCAAACACATGTGGTACAGTATAGGTGAATTGGGTTTGCTACAACTAACCGTAGTGTAAGAGCGTATGTGTAAGAATGAGTGTGGATGTTTCCCAGTGATAGATTGCGGCTGGAAGGGCATCCGCTGCATAAAACATATGCTGGATAAGTTGGCGGTTCATTCCGCTGTGGCGACCCCAAATTAATAAAGGGACTGAGCCGAAAAGGAATGAATGAATGTGATTTCCAGGACAGACAGTCAGGAACAGTGGAAGAGCTGAGTGGACATGTTCATTCAGACGCTGCTGATGCTGCTGAACACAACAATGCCACTGTCATCATGGAGAAATCTGTGTTAGTGCTGCTGGTCAAGCCTGAAATCACTATTACTATGGTACTGTTAAAATCATTGCAAATTTATTCTAATATTAATTAATATTAACAGCAGGTTTTCTAAACTTGGATGGATTTAAACCTGTTGTAAGAGACTCCAACACAATATTAGGACATTTAAAACAAAAAACATGACCTGTACCCTAACAGATTTTATGGTAAGGGAAGGTCTGTAGCACTCAATCTTCATACAAGGTGCATGGACGGGTATTGTTAAGGTTTTAACAGTATTACTACTTTTATCGATACCACTTTAACGATTCTCTTATCGGTACTTTTTAAATGTTTATTTTTTTCATTAAAAAACAAAGAAAATTGAACAGAATTATCAACACTTTGTTTTATTATTTTGTTTTTAATGTAAAATAAAACTAAACCAATAATTGTAAAACAAAAATAAATATTTTGTTCCTGTAAACGAATGTACAATGGTTTGAAGGAAAATTACTTTTAACCATTCTTCTGGTGAAAAATCAACATGTTTGACTTTTCTGGCAGAAGTCGGGATCTTTCTTGGTTTATTGTGTTCCCTGCAGTTGAAAATACCCTCTTTGAGCTGCAAAATGCGATATGGGATAATGTTTATGATTTTTCATTAACGCATTCACATAAATGAGCTAACAGTGTTGAGAGTTAACTGTGTTTTAGAGCAGTTTTGGAGCATCTTGCAATGTAAAAATAAGTAGTTTTTTTATAATTTCTTAATAAGCATAGTTTACTATAGGCTATTCATAGGCTTTATTTGTAAATACAGCTGATGTAAAAGCATTTTTACCGTTTAAGATTTACTGCAGAAAAAAATATTGTTATTGTAACCGAATGTGTGTTTAACTATTAATGTTATACTAGTTTAGGTGATAGACTGCTGGCATAACAATGTGGATGATGTAACGTAACCGTTAGTAGCTAAGCAGTCAAAAACGTTTCATTACATTTCATTGCAGTTAATGCACATTCGAAAGATACTTTCACTTCGCCAGATTGCTTGCATTTCCGCTTATACAAGAAAACAACTTGTTTAGTTTGTTGCAACTGACATTGTCGCTGTCCACTCAGGAAATACAACCTGCTTGGTTTACTCCGTAAGCTTACGAGCTGTGTGTGCACGAGCTATGTGTGTGCGCTTAGCGCGAACCTCAGCTGACTGCGTACACAGCCGAGAACTGTGAAGGCTTTTATACTTGACGTGTTCGCCGGAAACACAAGCATTTCTCATGTGAGATTGCCAACTGTGCAGACGAATATCAAATATGGCAAATTAGAAAAGCTTGGTCAGTTAAATTATGCTACTGTAAGTAATGTTTATTCAGTAATAATTATCCAGTACCGATAGCAGAACCTTTAACGTCAGAGCTTATCGATACTTCAGTCTTTTATAAATTTAGAACCAATACTGATAAAGTATCGAGTTTCGGTACCCATCCCTAATGGACAATATGCAAATATAGTTAAAAAAAATAGGGAACTCCAGCAACACTTAACACACAAATTAATTGCCAACATGTTTCGGCATTGGCATTTATTGTATTGTATTAAACTTTCTCCTTTATTACAAGTGTTGCTTGAGGTCCCAAACAGATGAAAGTGCATGAGCCATACTAATGTGACTGATCTCACCTGCTCAGAAGCTAAAAACACGGCCACATCTCCGGGCTCTCTGGATCGGTGGACCTCGAGTGCGAGTCTCAGCGCTGAATAAAAGCTTTCAGAGCCGCTACTGCTGCTGTGGATCACCTCGCCGGCGCTCGGAGCCTCCACATGCAGATGAGGGATGCTGCCGTAGTGTGTGAGGAGCGTTTCTGGAGCCGGCGGAGCAGATAACACCACCAGCCTGAGCTCCGGCCGCTGCAGCAGCACCTCTCTCAGCAAACCCAGCAGGACGTCAGTGCTCACGGTCCGCTCGTGGGCCTGGTCCACCAACACCACACCGTACTGCTCCAGTAGGGGGTCCGACATCATCTCACGTAGCAGAATATCATCTGTGCAATACCTGCAAACACGAACCCATTTACAGATCAGATCAATACATGCAATTAGACATACAGACAATACATACATTAATTTTCCTTTGACTTAGTTATTGATTTATCAGAGCTCGCCACAGCGGAATGAACCATCAACTACTCTTGCATAGAGTTGAAGAAAACATTATTCGCCCTTCTGTGAATTTTCTTTTCTTTTTCAACATATTTTAAGTGATGTTTAACAGAGCAAGATTTTTTTTTACAGTACTTCCTATAATATTTTTTCTTCTGACGATTTGCTTTATTTCGACTAGAATAAAAATAATCATTAAAGTTAGAAATTGTAAAAATGTTTATGCTTGAATGCTTTTAAAATCCCTTATGCCTCAATTACACATACAAATAATAAACTATAATCCAGACTCAACATTGCATATGCTGCAATGTACTGTAACTATTGCGAATGATCACATTGCGACATCGATGCTAAAAACGATATATTGTGCAGCCCTAATTTTGACTAAATTTTTTAGTTTTTTGCTTTTTGAACACTTTATATTTGTTATCAAACATCTATATCACAAATAATAACATATTTAGTTTGAGATTTCATTATAAAAAGTGTAAAACGCATTATATTATATTGTGTAATTGTGTGTGTGTGTGTGTGTGTAATATATATATA
>CAIGQZ010000217.1:11970339-11982469 GCA_903798205.1 Danio tinwini | reverse complement strand
CTGATAATATTTTTTCTTCTGGAGAAAGTCTTATTTGTTTCATTTCGGCTAGAATAAAAGCAGTTTTAATTTTTTAAAGACCATTTTAAGGTCAATATTATTAGCCCTTTAAGCTATATTTTTGTTTTCAATAGTCTACAGAACAAACTATACAATAACTTGCCTAATTACCCTAACCTGCCTAGTTAACCTTAACCTAGTTAAGCCTTTAGATGTCACTTTAAGCTGTATTATTTACTGTCATCATGGCAAAGATAAATTAAATCAATTAAAAATTAGTTTTTAAAACTATCATGTTTAGAAATGTGTTGAAAAAATCTGAATTAAACAGAAGTTGGGGGAAAAATAAACAGGGGGGATGATAATTCAGGGGGGCTAATAATTCAAGGGGTTTAATAATTCTGACTTCAACTGTACATATATTACTGTTTTTAATAATATTCAATATTTCTTTGAATATGGTAGAATCTTTTTTATTAAATGTTATGTTTTAGGGTCTATACAAGTTCTACCATATTCAAGCCTAGAAGGGATACAGTTTTGTATATCAATATAGTAATTGTTTTTGTGACACTGTGCAACAATATTTACTACTTTTTATGTTACTGTGTCTGTGAGGGATAGGTTTGTAGGTTTGGTATGTTAATAAAATAACTATTTAATAATTTAATAAATAGTGTAAAAACTTCTCGTTAACTTCCAACCAGTAAATGTTGTTTGATTTTACTTTTAATTATTTATTTAAGTGTAGTCGAATATACAGAAACTTTTTTAAAACCCACAAATAAAATGTTTTATAAAATATATAATAAAAACTGTGATAAACTTCAAGCCCTTTTTTATATTTTTGTAATTCATACATATATTATTCATTCATGCATTCATTCATTTTCTTTTCAGCTTAGTCCCTTTATTAATCTGGGGTTGCCACAGTGGAATGAACCGCCAACTTATCCAGCATGTGTTTTACACAGCAGATGCCCTTCCACCTGCAACCCATTACTGGGACCCTTCAGCTTAGTCTCTATTTCGGAGGTCGCCACAGCGGAATGAACCGCCAACTATTCCAGGATATGTTCTATGCAGTGAATACACACACTACAGACAATTTAGTTTATTCAGTTCACTTATAGTGCAAAACCGGAGCACCCAGAGGAAACCCACACCAACACGGGGGGAACATGCAAACTCCACACAGAAACGCCACCTGACCCCGGGCTCGAACCAGCGACATTCTTGCTGTGAGGCGATTGTGCTACCCACTGTGCCACCCACATATAGTAGCCTATATATTATATTAATATAATATTAGGCTATTATACAATAATATTCCATACAGTGTAATATTATTACATATTTTCGTTGACAGACCTTTGATTATTCAAATGTCTGTGATAGACCTCATGCAACTGAAATTGTGTTGTTATAGCAACAACAACATACAACTGTCCATACAGGCTCTCAAAACATCCGCTTACTAATAAATTTTAGGATTTCTCTTATCAATGGATCCTGCAGGTAAAGTGACCATATTTACTATTTTATTTGTAGCTTTTAGTTTAAAATAAGTATTTAGATAAACAAGATAGGTATACTGTCCGTTTAATGCCATCTAGCGGTAGATTGTGGCGCTAACGCTCCGGTTTCTCCGACTGTTTATTATTAATTTCTCTCGTTTCCAGAAAAGCGGCACCGGTCCGAGGCTCTGGCCGTCGGGCAGGTCAGTCACCACAGCATTGAGCTGGTCTGGAGCCGGGAAAAAGGCTCAAAATGGACAGACCCACCGCAAGACTGGACCTGCTTCATCCTGGAGCAGAAGAACAACACAAAACACAGCTATAAACAGATACACAAGTAAATTCTGCACTCAGTTAATGACATAACAGAGCTTGTGACACAACAAATATCTTTTTTTAAAAGATTGTAAATTTAATGGCACATCTCTTTACAATAATTAACCTAGTTTTTTATAGTAAAATTGTAGTAATCACGTTTTTTGGCGCTTTTTTACTTCCATTTGTATACCAACAGCTTTACTACAAATTACCATGGTAAAACTGTGATTGATGTTGCAAAACCATGGTTAATTTGGGGTGACTCACCGTAGTCTACCATGGTAACAAACTATGGTTTTTCAAATCTATAAATGAAGTAGATCCAAAAACATGGTTAACTTTCTTAAGGGATCTACCATCCCAAATTACGTAAGCTAGAGCCTGCTTGCATTTACTTCAAAATAAAAGTATTTTTGTGAACGTTAAAGGATAGTTCACCCCCCCAAAAAATAAATGTTTTCTCACCATCTGAAGAATGTTTGGGGGGAAAGCAGCCATTGACACCCATAGTAGAAAAAATAACTACAATGTAATTATAAGGCTTCACTGTATATTCATTTGTGTTCAACAGAATAAAGAAGATATTCCTTTAATAACAAAAATCTATAGGGCTGTTCTTATGCTGGGAGGTTGTGGCTATAGTCCCAATCCAAACATACAATTTCATGTAAATTTCATAAATGTAGGCTGCCACGTCAAAAAACTAATGCAACTTGTAACTAATTAGTAGGCCAGATGGAATCTGCGGACGTTTTTTGCAATTTCTGCAGAGAATTTTTGTAAAAATCTGCGGATTTCTGCAGAATTATTTTGGGAGTCTCATAACTAAAACCTTAACATGTGAAATATGTGTAATTTAAAAACTGAATAAATTTAGATTTACACACATTTACTCAAGTAAATAAACAAAATTTATGATGGGCTAAAAATCTGTGGAAATCTGTGGAATCCTGCGGAAAATCTGCGGAATTCTGCGCGCCCAGATTCTGTGTGGGCCTACTAATTACTTTTGTTATAAAGTAATCTAAACAGTAACTTGATTACTTTAAAGCAGTAGTAGGCTAATTTAATTACTTTAGAGTAACCCAACACTGCTCATGACTAGGCCCACACGGAATCTGTGCGCGCAGAATTCCGCAGATTTTCAGCAGAATTCGGCAGATTATAGCCCATCATAAATTTTGTTTATTTACTTGTGTAAATGTGTGTAAATCTGAATTTATTCAGTTTTTAAATGACACATATTTCACATGTTAAGGTTTTAGTTATGAGACTCCCAAAATAATTCTGCAGAAATCCGCAGATTTTTACCAAAATTCTCAGCAGAAATTGCAAAAAACGTCCACAGAAATCACTGGCACTACCCTTCCTACACTTCAAGAACTGTGCTCATCCAGAGTGAGTAAAAGGGCTCGCAAAATCACTCTGGATGCCTCACACCCAGCACATTACCTATTCGAACTGTTACCATCTGGTCGGCGCTAGAGAGCACCAAGCACAAAAACAGCCAGACACAGGAAAAGTTTCTTTCCTCAGGCCATCTACCTCATGAACCTCATGATTCTGTCTGGCCCTACTCATGACTTGTCCAGCTAATTATTAACAGCTCTTAAGCAGTGTTGGAAAAAAAATTATATATTACAATCTTTAAAAAAAGTAACTAAATGTGTTACCTGGTTACTTCTCAAGAAAAGTAGGGTGAAAGTATGTGTTTTGTTATGTATGCATTTTTTAAAAATGAGTAGGATAGGCTTACCTTTGCAATATATTACTTTTTTTTAACCCAACACTGCTCTTAAGACACTATATTTTATGGCGCGGTACCTGCACTGTAAAAAAACAATTACTTTAAAAAGTGAGTGACAAATTAATGTTAATAAAAAATGTAAAGTATTTCTGCACATTTGTTTACTTTAAAAAATCTGAGTAACCACTGCCTTAAAATGATTAAGTGAAGCCAACTAATTGCTTTTTACAGTGTGTTCAGCTGACAATTCTTGGTTAGTTGTAACCATTATTACTGTATTTTATATTTCATGTTTATGGTTTGTTTAGAGGCTACAACACACGCTTCACAGTGGATAACCTAGAACCAAAAACCACCTACACTTTCAGACTGAAGGTCACGTGGCCCTCTGGTCAGCAGCAGTATTACCCACCAGTCACTGCTTCTACAGAAAGTAAGGACACAAAACAAGGCAAATAATTGACAACATTTATATTTGTTATTTTATATATAATCATGTGCTGCACATTTTTTATGAGTCTACACTTTTTTTTTTTTACAAATTTTGTTCTTGACTTAAAGTAGTTTAACAATCAAAGTTTTAGGTTTTGGGTGCTATTATTAAGATTCAATCACTTTTAAAAAGTAAGAATTGATTGAATGCAGAATCAGTATTATATTGTCAATAGTATGTTTAAAATTAATTTCATTAATTCGTTTTTTTCTTCGGCTTAGTCTCTATTACAGAGGTCGCCCCAGCGGAATGAACCGCCAACTTATCCAGCATATGTTTTACGCAGCGGATGCTCTTCCAGCTGCAACCTAGTCCTGGGAAACACCCATACACACTCATTCACACACATATACACTACAGCCAATTTAGCTTATTCAATTCACCTATATCGCATGTGTTTGGATTGTGGGGGAAACCGGAGCACCCGGAGGAAACCCACGCCAACACAGGGGGAACATGCAAACTCCACACAGAAATGCAAACTGACCCAGCCCGCACTAGAACCAGCAACCTTTGTGTTGTGAGGCGACAGTGCTAAAAACTGAGCCACTGTGCCCCCCTTAATATTAATTAGCAGTTTGTAAAAAAAATGATATTGACTTAAATAAAAAGGAATTGAAGCAGTCATTTAATGATCTTGAAGTATAAAGGTTTTGGGTGCTAATAACCCTATAGAGCACTCATGAAATACTCATTAGAAAAACACTGGAGAGATTTTAAAAGTACAAGAATTCTTTTATGACTTAAAGAAAAATTTAGCTGTAATCAACTAATGAAGTTACCATGTATGGTTTATCAGCTGAAAACAGATTTAAGTACTTTTAAAAGTAAAAAAAAAAAAAAAAACAGCAAAAATTACTGAATTCACTCTTCATTTGTTTCAAACCTGTTTAACTTTCTTTTTTTCTGCTAAACACAAAATAAGATGAAAACCTAGACTTCCATAGTATTAGTTTTTCCTTTATAAAAGTTAGTGGTTACAGGGTTCTTCAAATTATATTACTTTTTTTTAAAAGAAGATATTAAAATGGTTTGGAACCACTTGAGGATGAGTAAATGAGTTACATACTGTATTTTTATTTACCTATTTATAAAAAAAATGTTAGAACAATGGTAATAATCAAGCATTTCAAATTAAGTGAGTTAAAGTGTATTAAATAATCATGCTCGATGTGTCATTTTTGAATCTATACTTGTGTACCTTCACTGTAAAAATATTTGTTCATTAATAGTTTCCATATTTTGTGATTCATAAGTGTTTTCTGTTTATGTGAATTGCATTATGGGATATTGACCTCTGCTCTGTCGACTTTTGATGTTGAAAATTGATTTCTACAGTTAAAAAAAAAAAAAAATTTTATTGACATTTAAGTAGTTTGAAATAATATAATGTATAAGAAACAATATATAGAGAAATAAGTCTGTTAAATAACAGATAATGTACAGGTAGTTTATTACAAGGTTTTTGTAGTGTAATGTACAACACCAACCCAGACAATATGCTCCACCATCATCCCAATCCCGAAGAAGCCAAAGATCACAGGACTTAATGACTACAGACCTGTTGCCTTAACATCTGTGGCCATGAAGTCATTCGATAGACTGGTGCTAGCATATCTGAAGGACATCACTGGACCTTTGCTGGACCCCCTGCAGTTTGCCTATAGAGCAAACCGGTCTGTGGATGATGCAGTCAACATGGGACTGCATTATACCCTACAACATCTGGACAAACCAGCGAACTACGCAAGAATACTGTTTGTGGACTTCAGTTCTGCCTTTAACACCATCGTCCCATCACTGCTTGAGTACAAACTGACCCAGCTGTCTGTCCCTAGCTCTGTCTGTCAATGGATCACCAGCTTTCTGACAGATAGACAACAGCTAGTCAGAATGGGCAAAATCACATCAGACAGCCGCACCATCAGCACTGGTGCCCCCCAGGGATGTGTTCTATCCCCACTGCTCTTCTCCCTGTACACCAACGACTGCACCGCAAAAGACCCCTCCATTAAGCTCTTGAAGTTTGCGGATGACACTACTGTTATCGACCTCATCCGGAACGGTGGTGAGTCTGCATACAGACAGGAGGTGGAGCCGCTGGCTTTATGGTGCAGATACAACAACCTAGAGCTGAACACGCTCAAAACAGTGGAGATGATAGTGGACTTTAGGAGAAACCCCCCTTCATGAACAGCACTGTGGCTGCAGTTGGGTCATTCAGGTTCCTGGGCACCACTATCTCTCAGGATCTGAAGTGGGACATTCACATAGACTCTATTGAGAAGAAAAGAGACTATACTTCCTTCGTCAGCTGAGGAAGTTCAACCTGCCACAGGAGCTGCTCGTACAGTTTTACTCAGCTGTCATCCAATCCATCCTCTGCACTTCAATCACCATGTGGTTCAGCTCAGCTGCCAAAACTGACCTCCTTAAACTACAGCGAATAGTCCGGACTGCTGAACAAATCACTGGCACTACCCTTCCTACACTTTAAGAACTGTACTCTTCCAGAGTGAGTAAAAGGGCTCGCAAAATCACTCTGGATGCCTCACACCCAGCACATTACCTATTCGAACTGTTACCATCTGGTCGGCGCTAGAGAGCACTGAGCACAAAAACAGCCAGACACAGGAAAAGTTTCTTTTCTCAGGCCATCTACCTCATGAACAGTTAATATTCTCCTTCAGTGCAATAAACAAGCAATACTTTCTCATACGCACTTGTACACAGCACCTTAACAATATACAATGCAATATTTTCTCACACGCATTTGTACACAGCACCTTATAACCTGTATATTTACAACAATTCTGTACATACAATTCAACATCCAGATATTTTTGACTAACTGCATCTCTGTTTAATGTTTATCGTCTTTTTTCATATTCATTTTGTGTTGTCACTTGTCACTTTATGCACACTGGAAGCTTCTGTAGCCAAAACAAATTCAAACAAATTCCTAAAACTGATTCTGATATTGATATCACAGTGCAAACTATTAAAAATGTTCATAAAAGTCCAACTTTTTCCAACTTTTCACGGTTAAAGTTGTTGGGAGAAAGATCAAGGTCCCAATAATGCAATTCAAAAGCATAAATTAATGAAAAAAACAAAAACAAAAAACCACGAGTCACAAAATATGGAAAACTGCTAATTTATGGGGGGGGGGGTCCATTTGCTGTAAATAAATGTAATGTCTGACTGTGTTTTACTCAGAGCCGCCTCTGAATGGGAAGAATCTTCACAGCGCCGTCCTGAAGACTGATGAAGCGGAGCTCTGCCGAGTGCTGCTGTCTGGGTAAGTTTATTAACACTCAAATCAACATCTATTCTGACTTTATAACTCGGAATTGCGACTTAATAACTTAATTGACTTTATATATATATTTTTTCTTTTAATCAATTTTTTTTATTCAGTGGCGGGAACAGGCTTCCATAAATCAGCATATTATAATATTGGGATGCTGTGTAGATTATATCGATAAACTCGGATTTGATCTCAGGCTGGTAAAGGAAACACTATTTCTGCTGTCCTATAGGCGTTACCTGCTGGGAGAGATTAAATTAGCATTTTTATTCAGCATGTCTACTGATTTAGTTTAGTGCAGTGATATTTTAACATAATTTAAAAACAGAAGTTTATGATGTTTTTAAAGTAACCAATCTATTTTAAATCCCTAAGTGCCCACACTATGTTGAATCGTTGTGAACACAATGAAAGTGCAATAGTTGTCTCTAATTTTGAACAGCACCGTGGCTGCAGTCATTCAGGTTCAACACAAGAATTGTGTTGGTTCAACTCATATTAAAAAAGTAGTTCGAACAAGCAAAAAATATAATTTTTTGCAATAGTATCTAGATGCAGCCTTTATGATGCAAGCTGAGATTGCATCGCTCAGAGATGCAATGTCAGACACAATGTGCCCAATGGAGCTAGTGACGTCACTGTGAGGGGTAGGGTTAGGGGTGAGATTAGGTGAGCACATTAAAAAGCATTGGATGTAGCTCAGATTGCATCTGCACCAAGTCTGCAGCCAGACCTCTCTCATTTTTTAAATGTAAATTGTCCCTAGTGTTACTGGGTAAAACCCAAAAAGTGGTCTTAAAATCTATGGAAAGACTCTTAAAAAGGTCTTAAGAGGTTTTGAATTTAACGCCATGAATACTGCCTGCATCAACTCACTATAGTTATTACTACAGTATGTTTTAAATACTAACTATGTATAAAATAAATAATAATATAATAAAATAATATATACAGTATACAGTACAGGCTCAAAAACACTATAGCATTTATTATAAATTACAAAAAAAATGTTTTTTTCATGTGGGTTGGTAGAACGGTCACAGTGGATGTTCCTGACCGGCTGGACTACACTCCTCTAATGATGGCAGCTATGAAGGGCTTTACTAGGTAATAAAGACCTATTTAGATATATCGGTCTCTGTCTGTCTGTCTATTTAAGTGTGTTTTGTGTCGCAGTGGAGTTCAGATTTTGGTGCATCATGGCGCAGATGTGAACAGAAAAAACAGCAGTGGCAAAGACAGGTGGGACTTTCTTTTTCTTTCTTTCTTTCTTTCTTTCTTTCTTTCTTTCTTTCTTTCTTTCTTTCTTTCTTTCTTTCTTTCTTTCTTTCTTTCTTTCTTTCTTTCTTTCTTTTTGAAACCATCTTGTGTTTCAGTGAACCATCTAAGTTAGCAACTCTGTGACCATCTTCCACTAACAGCTAATGTAAAAGTAAATAAAATAATAATAATGATAAATAGTTCATGGGTGGTACAGTGGCTCAGCCTCAGTGGTTAGCACTGTCGCCTCCCAGCAAGAAGGTTGCTGGTTCGAGTCCCTGCTGGGCCAGTTGGCATTTCTGTGTGCAGTTTGCATGTTCTCCCCGTGTTGCCGTGGGTTTCCTCTGGGTGCTCTGGTTTCCCCCACAGTCCAAACACATGCACTATAAGTGAACTGAATAAACTAAATTGTCTGTAGTGTGTGTATTCACTGCATAGAGCATATGCTGGAATAGTTGGCGGTTCATTCCTCTGTGGTGACCTCTGAAATAGAGACTAAGCCGAAGGAAAACGAATTAATAATTTATGATAGCTGAAATATTGTCAGGTTTTGTTTCTTTTTGCAGCTGTTGTTGTTGTTGTTCTTTAGGGGAAAAATAAATCTGTGCAAGTTAATCCACTGAAAAAAAAAAGTTTGTTTTGGTAATCTTCAATCAAAGTCTGTATTTGCTTCCGCGTTTTGAGTGGTGGTCCTTTTCTCATGATGTCAGTTTGACGCTTCAGCCACAATATTCTTAACCACACTCCTTAAAAAGATGCACAAAAAGAAAGTCCCACCCCCTACTAAATATTCCATTTCAGTTAGAAGTACATCAACACACTGAAAATAATGCTACATCCCATACTATTCATCCTAAATAGTATTCGGAAATAAAATGTGTATAGCCCAAAATGTAGTATGTTGAAAAGAGTATGCCAAAGGTTCCTGGATGATCTACTATTTCCAGTAGAAATTGCAAGTGTAGAGCCGTCCATACTCTAACCGTTTATATATATTGCCCACAATACTTTGCGTGTTGGACGTGAATTTGATTAGAACTACAAACTCGGGTATAAAGTGTAAACAAACTACAAATATGGTGGATGTACGAAACCAACCATCAAGTTTAATTTTAAAAGTTAAAAATATTTAAATAACGTTTGCAGTGTTATATGTCAAAAAAGTACATACTTTTAGGATGTAGTGTATGTACAGTTGCAATCAGAATTATTGAAACCCCTTTGATTTTTTTTTCTTTTTTAAATATTTCCCAAATGATGTTTAACAGAACAAGGAAATTTTCACAGTATGTCTGATAATATTTTTTTCTTCTGCACGCTCAGAAATAAAGGTACAGGAGCTGTCACTGGGGCAGTACCTTTTAAAAAGATACATATTTGTACCCAAAGAAACTACATTGGTACCTCACAGGGACATATTAGTACCCAAATGTACCTAATAAGTACCTTTGAGGTACCATTATGGACCTTTCAGGTACAAATTTGTGATTTTAAAAAAGGTACTGCACCAGTGACAGCTCCTGTACCTTTATTTCTGAGAGTATGGAGAAAGTCTTATTTGTTTTATTTTGGCTAGAATAAAAGCAGTTTTTAATTTTTAAAACCCATTTTAAGGTCAAAATTATTAACCCCTTTAAGCTATTTATTTTTTCCATAGTCTACAGAACAAACCATCATTATACAATAACTTGCCTAATTACCCTAACCTGCCTAGTTAACCTAATTAACCTAGTTAAGCCTTTAAATGTCACTTTAAGCTGTATAGAAGTGTCTTGAAAAATATCTAGTCAAATACTATTTACTGTCATCATGTCAAAGATAAAATAAATCAGTTATTAGAGATGAGTTATTAAAACTATTATGTTTAGAAATGTGTTGAAAAAAATCTTCTCTCCGTTAAACAGAAATTGGGGAAAAAAAATAAACAGGGGGGCTAATAAATCAGGGGGTTGAATAATTCTGATTGCCAGTGTATGTGAATTAAGACGGAGCACAAGTCTTTCCTGTTAACACTGACTTTATATCTGAAATGGACTGTAGGTAAATTGTCACATTGGAATTGTTACATCTGACATTTCTTTTTTTTCAAACTGTTGAATCAGCCTGATGCTGGCGTGTTTTCATGGACACTTGGATGTGGTGAAGCTACTGCGTGGATGCGGTGCATCCTGGAGCGCTCGAGACCGGACCGGCTGCTGCTCTCTGCATTGGGCCACAGCTGGAGGACAGCTAGACGTCCTGCAGTACCTCATACAGGACGGCTGTGAGGTCAGAAGGTCATCAAGTAGGCTAAACATTGATAGCTTGGCCAAGAAAAACAATGCTATTCATCAAATACACTGATAGACAGACATCACTTGTGTAGTCATTCATTACTGTGTATTTTTAGCAGTGGTGGGCTGTTATCAGCATTAACGTGCTGTGTTAATGCGAGACCCTTATCCGGCGATTAAAAAAAAAAAAAATCGCCATTAACCTATTTTTAAAGTTGGGTTGGGAGCTGGGTCTATTCTACGCAAGCTATGATGAATTTCACCTTGATATTTTAGAGCGGATGTATACCTGGCCGAATTGCACTGTAGGTGGCGAGAACAAGTCTTCGAACCTGTGTGTATTCCTACTGTGAAATTACCACATCAAATGTGACGTGCTAACATGGATGCAGTTCACTAGAGTGAATCTGATTAATGTTAGCTGCACATCTAACTGTAAGGCACCTGTAGAGTTTATGCGTTCCAGTCAAACAAATAAAATGGAGCGGGTGCTTTTTAAAATGAATGAGGGTGAATGAAAGTCAAACCGGTGAGCCGTCTGACAAAAAAAGTGCCCATCTGAATCAAATCAGCAGGATGCCCTTCTGGATCTTTCACTTACTTCGAAGACACTACTGACTACACTTACATAGACATCTGTAATCTAGTTATTTGCCTTAATAGACAATAATATAATGAAGGTGTTTATGTGAAGTGCTTACATGTAAGAGTTTCCTGTAATTTTGGGTGACTTTAACTGCAGTTCGGCAGTTTCACATTCACTCATGAACATTTCATTCATGCCCCCATGACAAACTGGGGTATTAGATGCAAATAAGGAGTAAGAACTGGTGAGAGTGTTATAGAATTTAATAACGCACGCCAAATAGAAAGAAAAAACTTCCGCATTTAGCAATGTTTGTGTGAAGTCCTTTACTGACAGCCGTGTGTGTGGATCTTGTCGGAAAATATGGCGCAAAGTCCTACATGATGGTAATAGTTTGATTGCGGTGTTTCCTTCAATAATGCCACTAATATCTGCATACTCCACGTCTTTATTCCATTTCTGTTTAGTTCAGTTATGACTTAAGTCGGATTAAGGTCATCAAAAATCGCTGTTTAGAGCTTATGTAGACATACAGTTCAACATTGATGTTTAACTGAATAAACAGTTAATAAACACAAATACATCTTATTGAACATCATTTATTTTCATCACCAATTATCATAGTA
>CAIGQZ010000217.1:11955077-11965339 GCA_903798205.1 Danio tinwini | reverse complement strand
ACTGTATCCTGTATTCCTTAATCTAACCAGTCTATTTCTCTGCTTCAGTGTGGAGGTAGCGCAGTGGAGATGGCCAAAGCATTCGACAGGCAGGTAAATCCACATGCGTCATTAATCAACTTAACCATCAACACTTAAAACTGTTGAAATACGAACTACATTGCTTTTTTTATTTCAGAATATCATCAGTTTGTTGGAGAATGAGGAGTCAGAGAGGCCAAAATTAAGAGAGAAAAATCACACAATGGTTTTATAAACAACTTTATTAGCGCCAGCCTTTATGCAGACCGTTCAACATACGGTATCTGATTTCACATTTCATGATTAATCAAAGACTCATCATAAAAAAAAGCAAGTTTACACCCGTGACACTACAGTAAACGAACATTACATGAGCAGATTTACTGAATGCAGATACAACATGTGAATAAATGATAACTGTGGTTAAAACAAGCAAAGGCAGTGACATAGAGATGTACCGTCATAATCATCTGTAATGCACTGTGTGGTTTAACACTGTAGAAAAGGCAACAGGACACTTCAGACACCGCCGTGTTCGCTAATACAGTAAATAAAAATGAATTTACAATGTAAACACTGAGATATAATGGCACTCATAGGGTGTCCAGTATATATACAGGCCCGAATGACCCACGGTTCAGATCATAAATGGCTCAGTGGCAACAAATATTAAAGTCTCATGCATGGGTCACACTTCACGATAAGGTTTCATTAGGTATTGTTAATCAATGTATTCACTAACATGAACTAAGTATAAATACAATACCAGTACTTGTGCAGCATTTATTAACCATAGCTTGCATTATTAAAACCCACATTCATATGAGTTACCATTAGTTAATTTACTTTGAGTTAACATGAACTAACAATAAATGACTATGATGAATATACTGTAATAAATGTATTGTTCATTGTTTGTTTGTTTGTTAGTAAATACATTAACTAGCATTAACTATTACAACCTTATTGTAAAGTGTCACTGTAAAATGACTTGATCTCAGTGCCAAACAACAACATTTTACTTCACCCACCAATGGAGGGTGAAATTTACCAACCATACAATTATAGAGACATGTATTTCAGTCTATTCCAACGATTTAGCATTGAAATACACTACTGTCTATAACCTTGAGGTCAATACATTTTTTTTATTTTAAAAATAAAAATAAAATGAATTCTGATTATTTAGATGTTTTTAAGTCCTCAGAAATAGCCAAATATTGACATATCCTGCATTAAAAAAGGAGAATGAAAACATTTTAATGTTAAATAAAATTTTATTTAATTGAAAATGTAATTTAAATGAGTCATTAAAGTGTTGGTTTTGTAATTTCCTACATCAAACTATATATTGTCCACCATAAATATATAATGAATCAAATTTTGATTAGAAATATACTGTAAAAAATAAATCCGTAAATTTACGGTAAAAAAACAGCAGCTGTGGTTGCCAGTATTTAACCGTAAAAAATACGGTACAAACCATAAAAGTAATTTCTCATTTTTACAGTAAACTACCATATTTTATTAATTTATAGAGGTAATATGTCTGTATTTTAAATTAGCAACATCGATAGTCAATTTATGGTAATTTGCCGTATATGTTAAGGAAACATACTGTGGTTACAGATTTTTACTGTAGCATTTTTTACAGTTTTTTGCCGTTAAATTCACGTCCGTTTTTTACAGTGTTTTATTTAATTTAATTTAATTTTTATGTTTTTAAACCCTCAGATTCTAGATTTTCGAATAGTTGTATATCAGCCGAATATTGACATGTGCTGCATCAACAAAGTGATTTTATTTAAATGAAAATGTTGTTTAAATGTTGTTTTTTAGGCCTTTGGATTCATCATAGATTTGGTTTTGTAATCTTTTACATCATTTTTGTAAATTTCCCCCCATAAATATATCAAAACTTTATTTTTGATTAGTAATACAGCATGGCTATGAGTTTAAAAGCAACTCAGATTTTCTAATAGTGTGATATCAGCCAAGTCTTGAAATATCCTGCATTAAAAATGAGAATAAAAATATTTTAATGTTAAAGAAGATTTTATTTAACTGAAAATTATTTAAATGATTCATAAAAGAGTGGGTTTTGTAATTTCCTACATCAATTTGAAAAATTTCCACAAATATATCATGAATTAATTTTTGATCAGAAATATGATTGAATTTGGACAACTTTAAAAGCAATTTTCTGAATATTTAGATATTTTAAACCCTCAGATTCTAGTTTTTCGAATAGTGATAAATCAGCCAAATATTGACAAATTCTGCATTTAAAAAACGAGAATGAAAACATTTTAATGTTACAAAAGATTTTAAGTAATTAAAAATGTTGTTTAAATGATTTATCAAAGAGTTGATTTTATAAAATTCCTTTGTAAATTTGTAAATTTCCCTCCATAAATACATTAAATCTTTATTTTTGATTAGTAATACGGCATTGCTATGACTTTAAAAGCAATTTTTTACATCAATTTGAAAAATTTCCACAAATATATCATAAATTAATTTTTGATTAGAAATATGATTTAATTTGGACAACTTTAAAAGCAATTTTCTGAATATTTAGATGCTTTTGATTTTCCAAATATTGACATGTGCTGCATTAACAAAGTGATGTTATTTAAATGAAAATGTTGTTTAAATGTTGTTTTAAGACCTTTGGATTCATCATAGAGTTGGTTTTGTAATCTTTTACATAGTTTTTGTAAATGTCCCACCATAAATATATCAAAACTTTATTTTAGATTAGTAATACAGCATCGATACAACTATGAAAGCGATTTTCTGAATATTTAGATGTTTTAGAGATGTTTTAATATTTTTTAATAGTTGTATATCAGCCAAATATTGACATATCCTGCATTAAAAATGAGAATGAAAACATTTTTATGTTATTAAAGATTTAATTTAATTGAAAATGTTGTTTAAATGATTCATTAAAGAGTTGGTTTTGTAATTTCCATATTGCAAATTTTCCACGATAAATATATCATAAATAATTTTTGATTAGAAATATGATTTAATTTAGACAACTTTAAACGCAATTTTCTGAATATTTAGATGTTTTTGAACCGTCAGATTCTAGACTCTCTAATAGTGGTAAACCAGTTAAATATTGACATATCCTGCATTTATTAAATATTTTATGTCATTAAAAATTTGGCTTAAATTTAGTTTTTTTAGACCTTCAAATTTTAAAGTTGAAAAAGTTGATTTAGTAAAATTCTTACATCATTTTGTAAATTTTCCACCATAAATATATTACCTTAATTTTTTTATTAGTAATATGCAGTGCTAAGAATTGAAATTGAACTTCTAAAAGCGATTTTATATGAGTATTAAGCTGTTTTTGAGATTATAAATTTTCTAATAGTTGTATTTCAGCCAAATATTATTATATTCTAACAAACTATACATCGATAGAAAGCTTATTTCATTCAGCCTTTTCTCAAAAACATACCCTTATTACTGATTTTGTCATCTAGGGCGAGATATGCATGGCACAATTTGTTGCTATTTTCACATCAGCGCAACAGTAAGTTTAGATTTGTGCACCTGTCGGGTTTTGGAGATGTCTGCATCACCATATGGGGCATCAGAATAGGACGTGTGTTTGGATATAACTCAGTTTTTTGACCACACTTCTTTATTATTGTTCATTTATTTATTTGCTGGAAATTAGAACTGAATTTAGAAATAGTTTTGAAACAAATCTTTGTGCTTAACAAGCTTAATTAAATATGTATACAACACTGTTTCCTTATTCCATCAAAGTAAAAGAGTAAAGAGTAAAAATAAAGAGGCCAAACAGAGGAGGCTCGCACTGCAGATGGTCTGTTTAACTGTTTCCTTACTAGTTTTTCCACTTTCAAAGTCCACCATGCAGATAGCAAATGCACCATGGCTCGATGCAACTGACTCTTAAAGGGAACGAGTGATGAGACTCTGATTGCCATGCCATGCGCTTTAGACTCTGCGTCTAGATCTTTAAATATAGAGCCCCTAATGTCGCACATTAGAATCATTTCTAAAGGATCATGTGACACTGAAGACTGGAGAAATGATGCTAAAAATTCAGATTTGCATCAATTATTAAATTGCATTTTATAATATATTCACATAGAAAAGATTTACTTCAAATAAGAAAAAATATTACAATTGTACTGCATATCCAATCAAATACATTAGGAAAATCATTTAAAAATCATACTGACCTTAAACGTTTTAATAGTAGTGTATATATTTAGAGTCTTCACTTTATCATGTCTTTGTTTACAATCTTTTCCATCAATATGCATAAAACTCCAATGTAACAATTCAACTGAACCATTTATTGTGCTGTGGTTACCACAAAATTGACTAACTATGACCACTTGCTCCACAACATTTCTAAAATGTTTTTTTCCCCCACATCCTATTCTCTTAGTGCAGTGTTTTCTGCCCTTGACCAATCTCCCATGATCCTCTGCCAGCGAGTTTGAGGAAAACCAAAGAGATGAGAATGTTTGGGATTCATGTGTCGGTTTTCATTAAGCACAGTCCAGTTGTAACACTGCGTCTGGCTACATTATTATAGGTGGAAATTAAAGGAAAACCCTAAGAGCACAAATAAGAGCACAAATGTGTGGAAATATGGCTGGATGAAGATTAAATCAGGGTTTCTGGCTCTTTCTGGTGAGCACATGTCCTCAGTAAATGTCTCAGAAAACATCCATCAGATATATTACTGCATCTGTGTCCGTCTGTCTTCATGATCAGCTTTCAAATCAACAAAAGGTTGAGACTTGAAGCGTGTAATGTGTTGCACATTTTTTGTTTATGCAAAAAAAAAAGAAAAGACAGAACTCAAATGGAGGGAATTTAAACAAAAATTTCAGCTCCACAGTATTGTGTTAACATGAACATCCAGATCATATTTCACCTAATAAATAAATAAATGATAATAATGGTGAATATGTGTTTTTCTCACAAAAGTGAAGCCAGATTGAAGGATTATTCTGATTACTGTAATGCGCTAATATTAAAGATGTTTTTACTTTATTTAGCATTATAAAATGTATATTTTAAGCATAGTTAAAAAAATATAAATAAATAAACATAATAATAATAAAGCCTTTATTTGTCTATTATTCTATTAATATTATACAGTAGAGAACTTAAAAATAATACTTTTGGGGGAAAAAAATGTATTACACTAATGAGAATATGAGTGGAGGAAATCCCTAAAATAAAATAAAATAAATAAAATAAAATAAAACATTTATAAAATAAAATAATTAATAAAATAAAATAATAAATAAAGTAAAATAATATAAAAAAATAATAAAAATAAAATAAAATAATTTATAAAAAATTAATAAGTAAAATAAACTAAAATAATGAATAAAAAAAAAATAAAATAAAAAAATAAATAAAAATAGGAGTGAATGATGACCTGAACCATTTTTGTTTTGTGAGATTTACCCACAAATTTTCATGCACATGGATATCCCTAAAATAAAATAATAGTACAATCACCTCACAGCAAGAAGGTCACTGCTTCGAGCCTCAGCTGAGTCAGTTGGCATTTATGTGTGGAGTTTGCATGTTCTCCGGTGTTCGCGTGGGTTTCCTCCGGGTGCTTCGTTTCCTCCACAAGTCAAAAGACATGCACTATAGGTGAATTGGGTAAGCTAAATTGTCCATAGTGTATGTGTGCGAATGAGTGTGTATAGATAAGTTGGCGGTTCATTCCGCTGTGGCGACCCCAGATTAATAAAGGGACCAAGCCAAAAATGAATGAATGAATGAAATAGGAGTGAATAATGACCTGAACCATATTTTTGTAAGATTCACCCTCAAATTTTCATGCACATGTTTTTAAAATCCCTTTAGTATGAGAGCAATCCAAATTCTCCTTGAAATATGTCAAAATAAATTGCCTATTAAAATCACATTACATTGTTGAAAAGCCCTTTTCATACATCGAATGACACCACAGACACAGATCTGTTAGCAATACTGCAAAAAACTTACTTTCTTTCTTACTTGTATTTTTTTTCTTGTCCAAATATCAAAAAATTCCTAAATCAAGAAGCATTTTTTCAGACAAGTGAAAAATATTGTATTATTTTTAGAAATAGGGGGCGACACGGTGGCTCAGTGGTTAGCACTGTGGCCTCACAGCAAAAAGGTCACTGATTTGAGTCCCGTTTGGGCCAGTTGGCATTTCTGTGTGGAGTTTGCATGTTCTCCCCGTGTTGGGTTTCCTCCGGGTGCTCCGTTCTCCCCCACAGTCCAAACACATGCACTATAGGGGAATTGAATAAGCTAAATTGCTTGTGTGTGAAAAGTGTGTGTGTGTGTGTGTGTGTGTGTGTGTGTGTGTGTGTGTGTGTGTGTGTGTGTGTGAATAAGTGTATATGTGTGTTTTCTAGTATTGGGTTGCAGCTGGAAGGGCATCTGCTGTGTAAAACATATGCTAGAATAGTTGGCGGTTCATTCCACTGTGGTGATCCATAATGAAAAAAGGGACTAAGCCGAAGGAAAATAAAATGAAATGAAATTTTCAGAAATAATACGTCAAAATCAAGAGTTTTCCTTTAAAACAAGCTAAATGATCTGCCAATGATGATATCAAAATGTAAAAATGAAAAACAAGATTATTTTACTCACCCCATTGGCAGATTATTTAGCTTGTTTGAAGGAAAAACCCTTTAATTTTGGCATATTATGTCAGAAAACAAGACACTATTTTTTACCTGTCTAGAAAATGCTTCTTGATTTAAGCGTTTTTAGATATTTGGACTAGAAACAAGACAAAGACTAAGTAAAAAAAGCTCCCAACTCACGCTTCTACTGAAATCTGCTTTCCAGTCCAGTATCGTCCATACAAATGTTCACAGATAAACACGTTTGTTTGTTTTTTTCTTCTCAAAACAACAACAGAAGGACAGTCAGATAATCGTGGCGAAGCACCGATTGAAAATGTGTCGGCCACAGTGCACTGTGCTCAAATAAATACGCCCGAAAGCGAGATAAATAACGCGTGACCTGTACCTGAGCTGGACTCGTAGCACCGTTTGGAGGAGAGCAGCGCGGGTCAGACGTCGCCCTCCGCAGGATCAACAGCTTCTTTATAGTGCAAAAAGCCAGTTTCTCCAGGACTAAAACGCTTTTGCTTTGACTCTCAGCTGTTGAACTTCAGTCCGCCGGAGAGATGAGGCTTCGGGAGCGTCGCTGGATGTCTAGGAGGAGGCCTGGAGAAACAGATACATCAGGAACGTCTAGTTAAAAATAAATAAAAATCGGTCACACTTCACAATAGTTTTTCATTAGTTAATGTATTTCAGCATGAACAACACTTGTACAGCATTAATTAATCATAGTTCAACATTTACCAATGCCTTATTAAAATCCAATGCTTCATTGCTTGTTATCATACCGTGTGTGTTGTTGGACTTTCATTAACTAACATAAACAAACGTAATAAATGTATTGTTCATTGTTTGTTCATGGTAGTAAATGCATTAACTAACATTAACTAATACAAACTTATTGTAAAGTGTTACCAAAAAGTCTTCTTTGTGACATTTTTGGCATGGATATATTATGGTGCATTTTAGTTGTCTTTTATTTCCTTAGCTTTAATTTCCGAAATGAATCCTCCTCGCACTTAAAAAGGTTGATAATAAAGCTTATTAACATGTTTTTAATGATTAATGGAGGAATTATAATACTTTGTTTTGTTATTTCAACTTCATGTACAAGTAGCAGGGTATTTAAAGCTACTGTATATTCCTGTCCATTCGCATCCTGTCACTTTGTGCCCCCTGGTGGCATATCCTGACACCCGCTTGTAACACAGAAGAAGAAGACAGTTGCATACCTGCCAACATTTGACTCTGTAAATCCTTGAGACCTGAGGGGGGGGGGGGGGGGGGGGGGGGGGTGGTCAAGTGTTGACGCTTAAGCCCTGTGTGAATGGGGTATTACAGATTATACTAATCACCTGAGGACTGGGGGAAGGGGTTGAAATTCCGGGAGTTTTCCGGGAGATATGACAAACCGGGAAGTGGGTCTGAAATACGGGAGACTCCCGGGAAAAACGGGAGTGTTGGCAGGTATGGAAAGTTGACAAGCTTGTTGTTAAAGTTACTGGCGATTCGAATAGGCATGGATGTTTCAAGTAGCAGCTCTAGCGATGAAGAAATTATTATTGTTGATCAGTGCAATAAGCACGTTCATCACGCCTCTGGGCATCTTCAATGTGCGCTCGCATTGACAGTGTTGCGCTTGAGCGCCTCCGAGTGCGGTTTACTGTAACTTCAGCAGCTCCGTGCACGTGAACAAAAGTGATTGTTGGAGAAGGTTTTGACGCGGCACATCACAACCAAAAAAATAAGCACAAGGCGTTTTTTTTTTATTTAAATGACGATTTTACGCCTGGCGTTTTGCGCGTGGTGTGCACGATCACACTGGCGCCCTTTATTTAGTCACGAGGCGTTAAACGTCAATGGAAAACGCGAGGAAAAAGCGTCTTGCTGTGCACGGGCCTTCAGTCCCATGGTGGCACCACACACGGTGGTAATGGTCATTTTGAAGCGTCACCCACTGTATATTGAGATGTAAAAACCAAAGTGAGAAGATCTAAGGAGTTGTTTTTCTTTTTATAATATATAATTTGTAATCTATTATAACTTAATAACTTAGATTATTTTATTTTACATTATATTATGATATAAATGTATATTATACAGTAAATAGTTCAATGATTATCATATATTATTACAATTATTTTCTGGATTTATTTAGCTTTTTTTTTTACCTTCCTGGCAGCATGAATAAATCCAGACACTAGAAATGAAATGTTTACTTTTAGGAATATTCTGATTACAATTAAGTGTAATTATGTTGTGTATATTTAGCGGAAGCTAAATTAAGATAATTTCAATTTCCATAACTATAATTAAGCACATTTTCCAGTATGGTACTACACTTATATTTTTCCTATGTCCCCATAAACCATGAAGCTTAAAAAACACCAGAATGTTTCTGTGAGGGTTGGGTTTAGGGTTGTGGTATAAGGGGAGAGAATATACAGCTTGGACAGTATAGAAATCATTATGTCTATAGAGAGTCCCCATAACAAACATATACAAGTATGTGTACCTTGTATTACTTAAATCATGGAAACCAAATTTCCCCACAAGTATAGCAATACCAGTAATGTATATGCTTGTGGGAACTTCATTTCAAATCCCCATAAAGAAAATGACTAAAAATGTAAACATGCAGATTACCTTAATCCAGACTAGTGCCACCATAGTGACCAAAATAGAGGTACCCACGGGTAAACATGCTTATAAATCAGACAGAATGAAGTATTTTGAAGGTGTAAAGGTGCAGATTGTTGCCTGTGAGGGTTGGGTTTAGGGGTAAGAATATATCATTACGTCTATAACTGGGATATAGGAGCGAGTGTGTGTGCGTGCACCTGCAGGGCTGTGGTGGAGCAGGTTGTGGGACGGCTGGTTTGGGGACGGGTGCAGGGAGTCTGATGTTGGACTTGTTTCTCATCACTCGACCCAGAGGATCTGCAGGAAGAGGTTTCTGAGGAGGACTGGGCTTCTCAAACGCCTGCAAGGATTAAACGTTCGTTCATTTAGAAAACACTCCGACAAATGGGATCTTTCATACTGTGAACTACTTTTTCAAAACAATAATGACACCAAATGGAAAACCTGTTAACAATGACTGCTAAAAATCTATTTCCATAATTGAAATGAGTAGGTCTGAAGTCAAACATGTCATCATTTCTTCTCCTAAGGATTTTTAGCAACCTAAAAGCTGTCGTATGTTTTCAGAGAAAGTGTTTAGAGCTATTTGTCCAGCAGAGGGCAGGAGTGGCTAAGTGATCATCTACTGTCATTATTTACTCACCCTTTCCTTTTTTCAAACCTATGACTTCTCTCTTGTGGTAAACACAAAAGAAGATATTTTGAAAAATGTTGGAAACCTGTAACCATTAAATTTGATATTTGTTTTTTCCTACTATGAAAGTCAATGGGTTTTCATCTTTCTTCAAAACATCTTCTTTAGTGTTCAACAGAATAAAGAAACTCAAAGATTTGGAAGCACTTGAGAGTGAGTGAATTGAATATTTTTGTTGAACAACACCTTTAACATGAATGAATTTGCATGTCAACACTGATATCCAGAGGTCATGTGACCCACTCATCTGTTCC
>CAIGQZ010000217.1:11888851-11909974 GCA_903798205.1 Danio tinwini | reverse complement strand
CCCCCCCCCCCCCCCCCCCCCCCCCCCGCCTAAAAATCCCCAAATTGCTAAAAATATGTTGATTTGGAGCTGTTTCATTGTAAATAAACAGTTAAATGGTCAGTAATATGTTTTATTATTATTATTATTATTTACAAAATAGTGTACATTAGCAGCAAATACATTCGCAAACAGTTCAGCTTATTAAAATTAATAGCTATAATAATGAAATAAAATCAAGCTATCAAATCTCATTTGCCGTTTCTTCACTGTAGAACTGACACATTCTGATTAAAGAGCAACGAATGAATCTCTCATTTATTTAGATTTCATTTGATTACATTAAATAACAGGGGTCACTTTAAAAATGCACACATCTAACGTTATAAAGAAAGCATTCGATTGCTTTCCTGGCTTTTTATGCTAATTTAGGACGAAATTAGTTGTTTGAAAAAAACCACCAACATCGACGTCTTTAGATATTATTATTATTAATTATGTGTATATGTCTGTTTAAACACAGTCAAAACCCAGACTTTCGCTCCATTTCAAAACGCGTCTACAGAATCCATTTGGGAAACAGCGTCTATTTATCACTACGGAGTGCGTCAGCTGACAGTCACGCAATGCTATATGACTGTTTTGAGGATTGCATATGAAGGGGAGACGGCACCTGTAATAAAAGGAAAGGAAATCCTGCCTTTTTTATATTTATTTCAAAGTGTTTTCATGCCTAAACAAAGCGAAAGCAGAGAAAAGACTCACATTTAAGAGCAAAGGGCGGCCCCTGGTGGTTTGGCAGTATGGGTTGCGTATAGGGAGGCTCTGCTCTTTAATGTTTATTGCCACATTTCAGAGAAAGACTGAAAATATGTGAGAAATACGGAAAAATACCTTTATGGGATTATTAAAACTTAAATATTAAAACTTTGCTTAACCTCCTGTGTTTATGTTCAGTTTGTTCACTTTACAGGCAATGGAAATACCCTATTCATCAACATACATGTGAAATTACTGAACCTACACACAAGAGTGTGAGAAAAAGGCTAGTTTTAAAAGAAAATTTTAGATGGCATTTAGTGTTTTTGCATCTCTTCATATATACATATAAACTGCTCTCATTGACTATGTTTACATGGACATCAGTAATGGAATTATTTGTCTTCTGAATAATCTGAATCTGAATAAGACAATAATATGATTAAGGTTTTTACATGAGTTGCTTTTTGAATGTTCTTATCGTGATCCTGCTTTACATGTTATGTATAACACAATTCGATTAATGTCATTGAGTCACCTCGCTATCCACATTTCGGTAACACTTTACAATAAGGTTCATTAGTTAATGCATTTACTAACATGAACTAATCATCAACGACACTTGTACAGCATTTATTAATCATAATTCAACATTCACTAATGCTTTATTAACATCCAAGTTCATGCTTGTTAACATTAGTTAACACAGCGTGAATTAACATGAACTAACAATGAACAAGTGTATATTCATTAACTATTATTAACTAACATGAACAAATACTGCAATAAATGTATTGTTCATTGTTTGTTCACGTTAGTAAATGCATTAACTAACATTAACTAATGAACCTTATTGTAAAGTGTGACCCACATTTCCTCCAGAGTTTCATGTAATTTGAGGCCGCCTACAGGGAGGAGATACAGCATCTGGCCACTAGGTGCACCGACAATAATCTGCTCCTTAACACCAACAAGACCAAGGAGTTGATTGTGGACAATAGGAAGGGACGAACAGGCTCACATGATCCCATCCACATCAATGGGATGGCCGAGCAGGCAGTATTCTTAAGGATTCCTCTCACCCTGCTCACAGACTATTTTCTCTCCTGCCTTCCGGCAGGCGCTTTAGGCTCCCCCGGACAAAAACCAGCAGACTGAGAAACAGCTTTTTCCTTTAGAGCTGTCTCCTTTTTGAACTGCCCCCCACCGACTCTTTTGCCCCCCTGATACACCCCCACTCTACTCATAATTTATACTTCATAATCACTGTTCTATTTAACATTTGCACATTTAAAAATTGCACATATTCGTCACACTACATTGCACTGATTCATTTATTTGAACTGGACATACCTACTGCACATGTACATTTGTAATTATTTTTTATCCATCTGCATACTTCTGATTAATAATAGCAACCTGTACATTTATCTATCTATTGTAAATCTCTGTCCATAGCTAACACAACCTGTATATAATGTTCATAGTACATCCATTTGTAAATATCACCATAGTTTTTCTATAACTGCACTTTATAACTTATACCTGTATCCTGCACTTGCTGCTATTGCACTCCTGGTTAGACCTAAACTGCATTTCGTTTCCTTGTACTTGTACATGTGTGATGACAATAAAGTTTAATCTAATCTAATCTAATTTCGGGTGTTTCATTTTTTATTTGTCGACTGCAATCAAAAAATACATATTTTTTTTACTTGTTCAAACTACCTAATTAAAATAAGCTGAAACAACACAATTCTTGAGATTTCATTGGGACAACTTATTTTTTTATGTTCTATCCATATAAATTTGTTAAAAGTGTTAGGTTAACTTAATCGATTTGTGTTGGGACATGAATGAATTGTGTGCATTTTTACAGTGTGTAACTGCAGTTCCACACTTTCACACACATTCAGGAACATTTCATGCATGTCCCCGTGACAAACGAGATATTGGATGCAAGAGTGAACTGCTGGAAGAGTGTAGTTTTAATGGAATTTGATATCGCATGCTGAATTGGATAAAAAAACTCTGCATTTGGCGATGCTGGTGACTTCACTGACTCGGTAGGTGCAGAAAATAGTGTCAACGGCAGTGTGTTTATAGACTATCCTGTCGCAAAACGAGGTGAAAAGTCCTACATGACACTAATATTTTGATTTAATGGCCCATTTCCACTGAGTGCTACGCTACGGTACGGTTCGGTACGCTTTTATGGCCGTTTCCACTGTCAAAAGCGTACCGAACTGAACCCCACCGTACCACTTTTTCAGCACCCTTTCGAAAGGGTACCAAAGATGAGAAAGGACACCAAAAGGTGGAGCTACAGGCGCAGCTGAATGCTGATTAGTTTACAGAAATATGTCACGATCTCGTGGAGCTAGCCAGAATCAAAACAATGGAGCCGCCATGTTTTTAAATACACAGCTGAGACCACTATATGCATATAATAACGATCCATGGATGACCTGGGCTCAAAACAAACCTTGTCGTTGTCTTGATGAACAGCCACAAAGCCAAGAATCTGCCGTGTCCTGTTGTTGTTTAACGAGGCCGCCTAAAAGTCTAAAAGTGCGAGCGGTTTTCGCTTTCTCCAGGGAGCTTGCGATCGTGTCTAGATTTGATATAACGAACTTCTTGAGTTGATGATAACATCTGATCCATTCAGAAAGACAAGGACAAACGCGAGAGTGAAGTGCAGAAAAAAGGAGAAGCCCGACAAAACACAGGAGCAAATAGTTTCAGCAACCTGAACAATCTGCCATAAACAAATCATGAACAAATTGCCATGTTTCTCATCACCTTTTGGACTATTATGAACTCTGAATGACAGAATTACTCTCTAACAAAGGCTACATGTGCTGGTGAAGATTACAGATACAGATGAGAGGTTAGCTCTGACTGTGGGCTACTGTATATGTTGCGTGTTGTTTATCTGTAAGTGGTAACATATCAGAGACTGTAAGGGTCTGTATGTGTTCATATATGTTGCATTTATTTATTTATTTTACATAATTGCAGACGTTACAGTAGGCTGTAACACTGTCACACTGTCATTGATCTGCAGTTATAATCAAATCATGTTCATAGAAATGTTAGTAATAAACATTTATAAACAAGTATTAATATGTTTAAAGCATCTGTTTTGTTAGAAGAGCTTCTCATATAATGTGAACGAACTGTACAGCTTTACTGTAGACATTTATTCGAGCGAGAATGACGTCGAACTGAAACTCTCTGTAGTACACCACGCCCACCAAAAGGATACCCTTTGTTGTGGAAAAGCAAGCCTGATAAAGGTGACCCTTTATCAGGCTTGACGCGAACCGTACCGCTCAGTGGAAAAGAGCCATTTATGTCTGCACTGCACTTAAGTAATGCGACTAAAATCAGCATACGCCACATGTCTTAATCATACCTGCCAACACTCCCGTTTTTCCCAGGAGTCTACCGTATTTCCGACCCATCTCCCGTATTGTTTTGTCTCCCGGAAAACTCCCAGAATTCCGCCATCAGTACTGATACCTGGTGCATGTTCGCGCACCAAACCCAACATGCAACCATCCCCATGCGCACCAAACCCGATGCGTAACCATCCCCATACCCCCTCCCCGCTCTTCAGCACAAAGTAAGCCCTGCATATAGCCTATTGTGAATGTGCTCACCCGGTGGAGGGCGTCATGATGCAGCCACCGCGGTCCACAGTGGCTCTGCAGCCGCAGCCGCGCTCCGGCGTGTCGTGGTTCATGCCAAAATTGTGTCCGAGCTCATGGGCCAAAGTGACCGCAGCGCCGAGAGGGTTATCAGAGTGATCCTAAAAACACACACACACACACACAACACAGAGATAAGCATATTTAAAATACATTAATCTCACAATGGACTCTTTTCTCATGACGCGTTTAAGGGTCATCAGTATCTTAAATCCTTAAAAGTAAATCTGATGTTATTCTCTCTTCTGGCTGCCGTTATCAGTCTCACACTACTTTCCTTATTTTGAAAGTCTTCATAACATCATCATGGAGTTTTTCTTTTATTATTTCAGCAAATAGGATTGTAAAAAAATTATTTGTTGTACTCTATCATTCACTGAGCTCTGAGTTTACCAACTATGATGACTTCTGCTGCTGCTTTTTCTCATCTTTTTTCTCAAAAATCTCATAATTTTTACTTTCTTTCCTTCAGAATTTGAAGTTGGCGACTTGGCGTCTTGCAATTTGCCTTTTTCTCAGAATTCCTAGCTCACATTTAAATTCTGTACTTTTATTTTGAAATGTATATAATATTTTTGCCTTTATTCCCTCAGAATGCAGAGCTTTTATTCTACAATTTTGCATTTTCTTCTTCTAAAAGTTCTTACAATTCAAATAAATTTTCTCAGAAGTCTAAGTTTTTAAAACTGATGTTTTCCTTTGAATTGTATTCTTTATTTATTTATTTATTTATTTGTTTGTTTGTTTATTTATGTTTGTTTTCTTATTTGTTTCTCTGTTTTCATTTTATTTATTTATTTATTTTAGAATTCTGAGATTACACATCACTATTCTGATTTTTCATTCAAAATTTATAATTTACAGAATATAAATTTTGCAATAAAATTCAAAATAAACTCTATAAATAAAACTTCAATAAAATAAAACTCTTTAAAATGAAGAAAAACTTCTCTTTTAACAATAAATTTTATGCAAAACATACAGTATCTAAAACATTTTGGGCTCTGTTTTAATGATCTAGACGCAAAGTCTAAAGCGCATGACCCAAAAGCATTAACGGCATGTTCAAATGCAACCAATCAGAGATTCATCTCCCATTCCCTTTAGGAGTCAGTTATGTTGCACCATGGCACATTTGCTATTTACATGGCGGACTTTGTAGGTGTGAAAAATGAACGCTTCACTAGCGAGAAATCTGAAAGTGTGAGAATAAAAAACGAGCCTCCTCCATTCAGTCTCTTTACTTTCCCTTTACTTTACTCTTTACTTTACTCTACTGTCGTGGAGTAAGGAAATGGTGGAAACTCACTTCCCTGAAGACATTCATTAGCCTAGATAATTAATTTTGCGTATTAAGTAAGTTTTTCTCTCTGAGTTCTAAACTTTTATCTCACAAATAAAAGTCACAATTCATAGAAATAAACTTGGAATTGAAAGTTTAAAAAAATTATAATTAATTAGATAAAGTCAGTAACCCTTTTCATTTATTTATTTATTCCACTGCAGAAACAAGCATCAATATCGAAATCATCAGTCAAGCACACACACACAAACCTCCCCATTCTTGATGATTTCACATAAACAATCAATTTCAATTTAAAACAAACAAGAGCGATTTTTCCCCCTCCAGGACCTAAGAGAGCCGAATGGCATTACCCGTTCTGATTCACCTTCCCTCTCCAGATTAGATTTATCCCCTCATCTCTCCTCATGCCTGCTTGTTTTTCTCTCAGAAACGGTTTCACATGAGATCAGTAATGAGCAGACACTAACGGCTTTTATAATTACTTTTCCACAAATCCGTCAGAGCAGCAGAACTCAGGATCTGTAATTGCTCCAGCGCTGCCAGAACTCGACCAAAGTGTCCTGCAGGCTTTGTCTTGGGAAGGATGTGTGTGTGTCTGTGTGTGTGGATGAGGCAGGACTGACACAATTACACTCGTTCCTGTAAGTCGCTTAGGTAAGTCGCTCTGCCAAACATGTGAAAATCAAATTAAAATAAAGGAAAAACGCCAGCTTTGGTTCAGTTTGCAGCATTTGAGTGATCGTTTGGGTCACGAATGCCCCTTTTAATTGTTCTGAAGTTGCTTTTTCAGAGCTTAAGATTACAAGGAAATTAACACTGCAATAAAAAATGTGGATAAAACTTAAAAAAATTCACACCATTAACTACTGGTTTACTACCAGCCTATTATTATTATTTTAAGTGTTTATTAGCACTCATAAAGTAAGATCTTATTTTACATGCCTAATCAATATACCCAAACCCAACGATTACCTTCATAAATATCAATAAGCATCTAATTAGCAGTTTATTAAGCTAAAAGTCTTAGTTAATGGTTTGTTACACCGTGAATTGTGCATTAAGATAAAGTGTGATCAACAAGCAGGTTCACCTTACAAGTAAATGCATAAAAACTTCAAAATATCAATCAGGAATGCATTAAAGAGCAGGTCACATGGTATCTTGCTATAAAGTATTATTTCATAATTTGTTTTGCCGAATAATTTTTTGAAATTGTCCAATCAACAAGAAAAATTTTGATTATTGGCACTCAACTAAGCTGAAGGTTGACACATATACATGCATATATATACATGCACATATATATATATATATACACACACACACACACACATGCACACAACAGTTCTGTTTGATTCTTAAATCTGACTGGCTAATAACTGTGCGATATTCTGCAATAACAGCACTCGTACAGCCTCTTCACATTTGTGTATTACTCCGTAATAATCTCACTATAATTTGACAAATATTGCAGCTGTTGAACAACATAATGTGAGTTTTTTAGGCCTTTTTTAGGAGAATGTACAGTAGTTGTTTAGATTGCAGCTATGCAGTTTATTTATATGGATAGTGCCTATTTTCAAGTATTTATAATTTTAGAGATTCAGTGCATCAGCCACCATCAGCCTGTCTGAGCAGATGACAGAAGAGTGACGGTTGATATTCTGCCACAAGATGGCAACAGAGACTGCATTATTAAAAGCATTTTCCCAACATAAGTTTCAAACTACAGCAGAACAAATCATTATAAAGCGGGTAAGTGACATTCTAAATCAATCTCTCTCTCTTTTGTATGTTGTAGTGCTGTATTTATACCACAGTAATCTGGTAGTGTTTGCTTTGCTCTGGCATTTTCGGGATTAATTATTGTGATCAATTGCAACAGAGAAATACTGAAATCGCTGTAGACTGATGGCACTTCATGCCGTTCAGCCTTATAATCTTAAAATATGAGCAAAATCACCTGTTTTGTCATCACTTTAGACATTATGCTAAAGAATCATTCAAACACTAGTGACGTTGGTGAATTAGCAACGGTTTCTGCTGTTCTGATGTCAGCTGCAGATGTGAATGAATGGTGGATGAAAGAAATTCCTCATGCAAAAGGGTTTTTGAGACTCTGTGTTTGATTTTCTTTATATATACATGATTTTGATGTCAAACTGTTGTATAAATGCAATATCACACGAGTAGCAGTGTGATATGTTTGTATATCAGCAATGGTGGGAAACTAAGTCACTCGGCCTGCAGCCTCGAGCCAACGCACGCCTCCCACCAGTGCCGATATACAGCCATATGACACTGCTACTTATGTGATATTGCTTCACCCAAAAATAAAAACATGTTGAAATAACAAAAGTAAATTAAATGCTAATGTAGAAGCGTATATTTTGGTCTGCGGTTCTGACGCATTTGTTGCTTGAACGGGTCGATAAAAAATGAAAAATGTGAAATGTCAATACCTTTTGCAAATAAAGTTGGATATTCCAATCCATTTATTGTCTGTTGTGTTAAAATTAAAACTGTAAATATCAAAAAACTAATATCAGCCCGTTCTCCCATCCATGACTGTCAAAAAAATTGTTTGATCTTCTTCTACACTCCTCAGCTCGTCGAGAGGAGGGCATAAATACATTATACACCCTCTAGTGGTGCAAAAGAAAATTGCAATCCATAAATGGCTCCAACTGCTAACATTAAGTAAAACTCATTTATTACTGAAAGCAACATTCAGAAACATATTACTTAAATGTCTGTTCTTATGGACAAGAATCTTGCCTTAATCAAAATATTCAAAGTATATTATATTTAGTTGGTCACACTTTATTTTAAGCTACTACTAACAAACCCTTACCTAAGAATTGTAGCTCAATAAGCTACTAATTAGCTGCTGATTAAAGAGACAATTTACCCAATAATCAAAAAAAAAACTACTCACTATTTACACTAAAGAAGATATTTTGAAGAAAGAAGAAAACTGGTAACCATTGACAAATAGTATTTGTTTTTCCTACTATGGAAGTCAATGGTTACAGGTTTCCAGCTTTTTTTCCTGTAGGGTCTGATAGCATTTCTTTCTAATTAAAAAAGTTGTATTTTTTTTATTAGGCAATTAGCAAATTATTTCATTTTCACCAAACATTTAGTTAGTTTTTTTATTTGGAAAGATTGAGAGGTGTCACTCACCATGACAATGCCTCCTGACTGCTCGGCGGTGCACATGCTCATGATGGGAGCCATGCCAATGGTGGTGCCCTGGAAGTAAACACCACTGGGGAGGGAAAACAGAAAGTCATGTTACAACAAACCTTTGGATTTAAGGAAAGCATTTTAAAGACCAATGTGTGAATAAAACTTTTTATCATTAGCATTTATCATTGAGTGTGTCTACATGCATATACGTAACCTGAACTCAGGGCTTCTGGTAGTACCTAGAATAGCAAAGTCGAGTAAAGGAGGTCGAGCCTTCTCATTTATGGCTCCTAAACTCTGGAATAGCCTTCCTGATAATGTCCGAGGCTCAGACACACTCTCGCAATTCAAAACTAGATTAAAGACCTTTTTTACACTCAGTGCATCACTTAGCGGTATGATGTATGAGTGTGCCCCACGCAGGTATTTTGCATCTCGTTTATATACACTATGAACAGCAGCTACGCTAATTATTTTCCTTTTTCTCTATTTCCACCTGGGGATACTCATCCCGAGGCCCTCAGAATATGCAGCACCACTGATGTGATCCAAGACCAGCAACGAGATGATCCCAAGGTTTTCATAATCCTGGACCAGGCCGTATCCTGAGCAGCTGCTGTGGTGGTCATGGAATAGTGGAGAGCATGAGACTGATTCCTGTGACGCTCCAGGGACAGACGAGTCTTTGCTGAGGTCCAGCATTCTCCAGCCTCCGGTGCTTAGACTGCAGCTCTGCACAAGACGTTTGGCCATAGGAGAAATGGTTGTGCCCAACTGAGCATGGTTTCTCTCTAGGTTTTTTTAAATTCTTCACTTTCGTGAATTGGTGAAGTTTTTTCCTTGCCTCTGTCTCCACTGGCTTGCATGGTTCGGGATCTGTAGAGCTGCACATCGATGGATTTGCTCTTCAGTGTTTGGACTCTCAGTAGTGATTATTAAACTACACTGACCTGAGCTAAACTAAACAGAACTTAAACACTGAAAACTGAACTGACATGGTTTCAATTTACTATAATCTTCTATGTTAAGCCGCTTTGACAGAATCTACATTGTAAAAGCGCTACAGAAATAAAGGTAAATTGATTATTATTCATAAGCTGACAATCTATGTAATCATTTTTAGGCTTTTTTTTTCATTTATCAGAGTGAGGTCATAAAAATGGACATTTGGATATTTCTATGTGCTCATTCTGTGTATGTATTGCAATAGTAAAGCACATGTATGTATATGAATGTGTGTTTATCCAGCAGACCTAATGAGCTGAGCGTTATCATGGGCTCTCAGCGGCAGCAGCTTAAGTTTCCTCCAGTCCAGAAACTCGTGCAGTGATGTGAACGGATCCTGTGTGATGGAGCATTTATCTCCGTCACTCCATACCTCCAGCCCAACCAGAGCCACGCGGATATTCAGAGACCTGTAGAACTGAGATCAGCAGAACAAGATGTACTGTAATAAAGGGATAGTTCACCCAAAAATGAAAATCCAGTCATCATTTACTCATTCATTCATTTTCTTTTTGGCTTAGTCTCTTTATTAATCTGGGATCACCACAGCGGAATGAACCGCCAACTTATCCAGCATATGTTTTACAGAGCGGATGCCTTTCCAGCTGCAACCCATCACTGTGAAACATCCATACACACTCATTCACACACATACACTACGGACAATTTAGCTTACATTATTCCCCTATACCATATGTTTTTTGGACTTGTGGGGGGAAACCAGAGCACCCGAAGGAAACCCACACCAACATAGGGAGAACATGCAAACTCCACACAGAAATGCAAACTTACCCAGCCGGGGCTCGAACCAGCGACCTTCTTGCTGTGAGGCGATTGTGCTGCCCCAGTCATCATTTACTCAGCTTTTAATTAATTTAAACATGTTTTTTTTTTCTTTAAAACAAAAGAAGATACTTTGAAGAAAGCTGGAAACCTGTAACCATTGACTTCCATAGTATTTGTTTTTCCTATAGGTTTTTTTTAATCACGTGGTTCTAGTGATGCACAAAATTCAGATGGAGGGCAAGAAGTAAAAAACTGAATAGGAGACAGAGGAAAGTCCATATTTATGCAACTTATACCATGTTTTAAAGGAGATATAAATAAACCACCTATGTTGGGCAAGATCCTTACATGATGAACCTGGCGGGCAAAGTTTTCTACTGAACTAAAATATATTATTTTAAATATTGCCTGTCATCAAGGCGGTATATACTGCCTAAGCTATTATTCATTCATTCATTTTCTTCTCGGCTTAGTCCCTTTATTAATCAGGGGTCGCCACAGCGGAATGAACTGCCAACTTATCCAGCATATGTTTTACGCAGTAGATGCCCTTCCAGCTGCAACCTATCACTGGGAAACATCTATACACATTCATTCACACACATACACTACGGACAATTTTAGCATACCCAATTCACCTGTACTGTGCTGGATAAGTTGGAGGGTCATTCCACTGTGGCGACCCCGGCTTAAAAATAAAGGGATTAAGCCGAAAAGAAAATGAATGAAGGAATGAGCTCTTATGTTACATGAAAATGTAATGTAATGTAATGTGTATTTATATAGCACATTTATTGTGTATGGCCATACACCCAAAGCGCTTCACAATCATGAGGGGGAGTCTCTTCACACCACCACCAGTGTGTAGCATCCACTTGGATGATGCGACGGCAGCCACAGGACAACGGCGCCAGTGCGCTCACCACACACCAGCTATAGGTGTAGTGAAGAGACAGTAATAGAGCCAATTCAATGGATGGGAATGATTAGGAGGCCATGATGGGAAAGTGCCAATTGAGGGACACCGGAGTTACACCCCTACTCTTTAACGAGAAGTGCCATGGGATTTTAAATGACCACAGAGAGTCAGGACCTCGGTTTAACATCTCATCCGAAAGTGTAGTGTCCCCTTCACTTTTACTGGGGCATTAGGACTCACATAGACCACAGGTTAAGCGCCCCCTGCTGGCCTCTCTAACACCACTTCCAAAATATAGTAAATTCTGTAGTGTGTTGAAGCAAACTATAGATCAGGGATTCTCAACCAGTGGGCCGCGGCCCACAAGTGGGCATAAGAGATCCTGCAGGTAGGCCGCAAGAGGTACAGGTGGGCTCTCAATATTATACTGTAATTTTCGAATTTCATAATTAATATGCTATATTAAAATGATCGAAGTACTTTCTCCTTTTCTCTGATTGATTAGCTACTTCAAACTCGACGCAAAAACAGTCTCATAATCACGTCTGCAACAAGTACACGTAAGCCTGTTCATTCACAAACTATGCGTGAAGTGAAAGTCTCTCTTTGTGTATTTGTTTGAACTATTTAATATATCTGTATAGTTGTTCAATTAATTAATGTCCTGTGAGTGTTTTATAATGTACGGGCGCCCATACAGGAGGGTCTAGCCAGGCTCAATGGTGTTTCTGCCATAGAATGTAAAGTAAACTTGCATATGAGCTTCAGACGCGCTCTGGCGGAGCTGTACACTGTTCCTGTCAGCGATCACCCAAGAATACCCAGCTGCAAACTCAACCGCCATCAGATCGAGTCGTGTCAACAGATTGAGAGTGTTTTACTGTATTTTACATTTGTCTTTATATAAGTAGATATTTATTATATTTATTAGTAGATATTCAGTCAGTCCAGTTTAAAGCAGAAGTTGGTCTTTTGCAATGTCCCTGTTGACCTGTGGTTCTCTTTGAATCTGTGTTTTGAAAAAAAATCCATATAAAATTATATATATATATATATATAGGGCTTGACATTAACTTTTTTGATCACCAGCCAGTGTGGCTAGTAGTTTTCCAACATTACTAGCCACTCGCCATTTTCACTAGCCACAATATTGTTGTTGGGAAAATATATTTTATATGCATAAATTTGACTTTGACATGCTAAAATTACTTGATTTAGATTTTGTGGAATGTCCACTTGCCTCCTCGTTCATGTCACTTTTTGTGTATGTTGTGTATGAGCTTGCTCAGTGAGCATGAGCACATGGGTCATGGTTTCATAATGTTGTATAACAATTAGTTTTTATTTCACAGGACTTTTCAGAGCTCAAAGTATTTACCAAATTTATCTTTAACCACACTAAAAATAAATAAATAATAATTTCTTAGCCACAAATTTTAAATAATGTGTCAAAACAAGCTAAATATAGCTGTATACTATACATTTTATTTAACAAAACATTTCTAAAAAAACAACAGTTAACACCAGTTAGCTACACGTAAATGCGATGTTAATATCCTATATCCTGTTTAAATAATGGGTAAAGCGAACACAAACGGTGCTACTTACAAAAAGATCTGGAGCTCTTGAAAGCAGCAGGACTGTGGGTGCATGAACAACTTTTTGTCTAGTCTATTGGAAAGAGAACCGATCACACCAGTTGCGTTTCAAGTCACGGATGTTTCTAGCAAAGAAACTGGAGCGTGCACGTGTTTTAAACAGTCGCGCGCATCACATCAGCTGTTTGCATGAGTGATTATACTCTCATTCGGTAATCAATTGAATAAGGAATCATGGATTTGATCAACTGGTCTCTGAACGCGATTGACACCATCTTCTCAACGAGAAGTTTGGGCTCGGGAGAGCCCACTTGTCCTGCCGGGACGTTTGCAGCTTGATACGTGATGGACGGGTGGGAGAAGTGGCGTGTCGTGTGCCTGGCTGCTCTGTCCCTGGAGAATATTGAAGATATCTACCTATTCGGAACTTTGATAACAGGGTTTCTGCTGATGAGCTTATGCGGGGCCCTGGGGTATCGACGATTGATAAAAGGGGTCAGTGCTGCTCAAAACCCCACCAAGCTGGCCGGCTTGATTGAAACTATAATGGGCAGGTATGCTGCTAATCAGACTGCTGTATTAGACAGCAAATTTGAAAACATCGGGGTGAAATTAGCGGCTTTGCAACAAGATTTGGCCAGGACTGGAGACCAGTGACGGACATTAAATATCTGTAAAATTCGCAGATATTGACCTAAATTTTAAATACTTTCTTCTCTTTCGGCTCCCAGTGTTTTCCCAGCCAGACGGCCTCGGCTGGAGAAAAACAACTTCTCCCGGATAGCAAGATAAGGAGATGCTCTGAAATTCCTGCTCCCTGTCAAGGACACCTGTTGGACTCTACAGGCTTACACACACACACATACACAGCTACAGATAAAACTTTCATTACCGAGCCCTTATCCAATGCCTTCGTGTGCTTTATCCACTGGAGGGGGTAGGCGGGTCTGTGACCAGCGCTTCTCACAGCTGCAGGACGGATGGCTGCCCGCCCTTACCGGACTATATCCACATCCCCTGTTCCAATTCCCTGTTGCGATGTTTTGTCTTGTCTATGTATGTGCTTGATTGCCAAGGCTTTTTTAATTCCCTGGTCACACTCTGCCCTAATTTAAGAGCAGGGTGAGGAGGAGTTTTTTTTTTTGCCTATCTTTCCTTATGTATCTTGCTTCCTTTTTTTCTAAATGCTACCTCCCGTTGACCAGTCTCTCCCTGAAATCTGATGTTTGTGTATGGTCGGGGGGGGGGTCCAATTTCCCTATATGTCAGTGTATGTGAATACATGGAGGTATATGTGACAAATAAAGGCTTGATTGATTGATTGAACCGGCTTTCTTTTGCCCGCACGAACACGATTATATTTGTCAGTCATGCTGCTTCTTGATTCTAAAATCGCATTTGCACGAAGATTGGGCCATCTTTATTGTTGAACCTTGCTTTTTAGAAAACTATAATTTAAATATGATTTCCAACCAGCCAAAGTGGCTAGTGGAGGTGTCTGTCTAACCCGCCAGAGCTGAAATCTACCCGCATTTGGCTGGTTGGCGGGCGTTAATGTAAAGCCCTGTATATATATATAAATGTCAGACAGATGGGCCTTCAAAAATGGATCGGAGAAAGAAGTGGGCCCCGAAGTAAAAAAGGTTGAGAAAACCCCTGTTATAGATATTTACTTGAATTAAACTGTTGTAGTAATTATATTGTTGCTGTGGTACGACAAAACTGTAGTAATAACCAGATTATTCAATAGGCTTCAGTTCTCTATGCTATAATTATACACCAGCAGAATACACAACAGTTTACACCAATGTTACAGTATTTCCTACAGTTTATTAGTTTACTATGCTACAGTATTCTGTAGCATTCATTAACAAAGAGTTGTACACATTATACACTTTACTATGTGGTTCAAAAACATTTATTATTTCCCCCATATGGATATCTTCCAGACATCAGAAATAACAGACGAAAGCCTACAAAAGCATGCACGCATAGTCTACATTATTATTTATTCATTTTTGTAAGGGGGAAAAGTGCTCCACAATAATAACCGTCTAGTTTTGTTGCAAGAGTTGCATTTCATTTTTGTTCGGTTGATGAACTTCCCACCATCAACAAACATTCTCTGCTGCACTGCATCTCAATGTTCATGAATAATTCAAGTAAAGGCTTGGAAAAAACAAGACGAAGATTTCATTACAGCGATTACCTGGCAGGGTACATTATTTATGTTCTCCTGGATTTTGTCTAAGTGTGGTTGTGTTTGTATCTGATTTTTACAGTATATAACACATTAACATATTCATACACATAGCTAGGCCTATAATCTTTATTGGTGGTGTCAAACAAATTATCACGTTCAAAAAAGTTTGTATGTATTGAAAAATCTTTATTACATGTCGCCTTTTCTTTCGTTTTTCAATCCGTTTCTTGAACATTCCCCCCTTTATGAACAAAAACGTTTGGAAGTCAATAAAAGCTGTTCGGCATTTCTTATTTTGGCCAATTTAAACAATTATAAACAACGTAAAGCATAAACATTTAAATGTTCTGATCGCGATTCTTATGTAAAGAGAATCACTTCCTGTCCTCCATCTGAATTTCACGCGTCATCAATGACGTCATGTGAAAACAACCTATTGTATGAAAGTCTATGGTTACAGGTTTTTAGCATTTTTTTATATCTTTCTTTAGTGTTCAACAGATGGAAAAAACACCTCATAAAGGTTTGGAACCACTTGAAGGAGAGAAAATAGTGAGTAAAATTTTTTTTTGGGTGAACTACCCCTTTAGGGTGTCACGGTGGTGGAGTGAGTTGCACAATCGCCTCACAGCAATATGGTCACTTGTTCGAGCCTTGGCCGGGTCAGTTGGCATTTCTGTGTTGTGTTTGCGTTGGTTTCCTCTGGGTGCTCCAGTGTCCACCCACAGTCCAAAGACATGCGCTATAGGTGAATTGGGTAAGGTAAATTGAAAGTAGTGTATGTGTTTGAATGAGTGTGTATGGGTGTTACTCAGTGATGGGTTGCAGCTGGAAGGGCATCCGCTGCGTAAAACATATGCTGGATAAGTTGGCGGTTCATTCCACTGTGGCGACCCCTGATTAAAAAAGGGACTGAGCCAAAAAGAAAATGAATGAATAAATGAATTAATGAACTACCTCTATAATTAACAGTTAAAGTATATATATCGTCACCTTGGAATTATAAGGTTCTGTCTGCGTTCTGAATGATTTTGAGATATTGAGCTTCAAAGTTTTTGCATTCCACATACCAACAGTACGTGTGTAACATTTGATAAAAAAAAAGTCTTAAAATGTAAACAACTTATAAAAAAACATCCCATAATGTAAATAAGTTGTCATTTAATAAGAATGTCAATAACTAAATTTTGACAAAAATGTCAGATAGAACCTTATAATTCTAAGGTGACGATATATATATATATATATATGTATGTATATATATATATATATATATATATATATATATAGGGTGGAACGATACGCGTCTTTGTATTGAAACCTTCGGTACTTTCGGTTCAGTACGCATTACAAACTGAACTATTCAGACCAATATCTAAAAAGATAAAAGAGAATAAGTGTAGAAAATATAATGTTTTCAGTGCAACAACGCTCAACAAGGCATCCCAAATGACGTGACAGGCAACATAATGCCTTCCCCACCAACACACCTCTCCAAACACTACTCCAGTCAGGCACACGCTGCACTAGCTCGCAAAATGGCTAGTAACAATAATGTAATCCTCCTATAACCAACAGCGGGTCTGGCGTTTGGGAGCACTTTGGTTTCCCTGTAAGTTACTGTATGAGGGTGACGGCAAGAGAGTGGAGGATAAAAAAACAATGACATCTGCTTAAACAATACTGCCTACAACTATGTGTACACCTATCCATCGTACGCATCACTGTCACATTGCCAAATTTACACTGTTTTGTTTCTTTTTTGTGAGTATGTTGTTGTATTTTGCACTGTCTGTATTTGCACTGTCTGTATTTTACACTGTCGCTGTATTTGCACTGTCTGTATTTTGCACTGTCTGTATTTTGCACTGTTGTTGTATTTGCACTGTCTGTTTTTTTGCACTGTTGTTGTATTTGCACTATCTGTATTTTTCACTGTCTGGAGCTTTTAAGCTTTTCACTCATCATAGCACACGTGCTGCTGATGTGACAATAAAAGTGATTTGATTTGATTTGATTTGATGACAGTAAGCTATTTTAGCGGTAATATTTGAAAATGTCAACTCAATTACACTGACATCACTGAATCACTAACTGGAATTAAACGAAAACTAGAAATGCGCACTACATGGAATATCCCTGCAGCATTCAGACAGGCAATTTCTACAGATTCGGACAGGGCAAAACAAATCACAGAGGTGTTCGGTACATTTATAGCTGTGGATATGAGACCTTAATTGGTAGTAGAAGTTTTGGGTTTTAAGAAAATGTTAAATGTGATAAAGCCCCGTTACATTATTTCTTCATAAGCCCATTTCAGTCAGAAAATAATTCCTGCTTTCAGATACGCTGAAATGGCAGGAGACAGTCAAATCAAGCAGATCTGTGCTGTCTGAAGAAAAGGTGGACACTTTCTGAAAATAAAAAAATACTTAAAAATTAATTGAAGAGTTCCATATAAAAACTAAATTGTTCTTTTCTTTTTATTTAACTACATTAATACTACATGTATTTTTTATAAGCAGCTTTTTGGTTTTGAGTATAAAGAAGGATTTGTTTTATGTGCTGCTAAGCAGAAACCCCAGAAGTATAGCTTTATATCACTGTTCAAAGTAAAAAAAAACAAGATCATACTTTTATGATGTTAGTTTTAATACATTAAAAAAATCTATCAGATAAATCCTCTGGCTTTTTTCTTTTTTTGCTGTGTCAAAAACATACCGAACCATGACACTACTGTGTCGTATCGAACCGAACCGTAATTTTTGTGAATCGCTACACCTGTATATACTGTATACTGTATATACTGTATAATACTGTATGAATTTTGATGAAAATTATTTGATGATAATTCTGTTGAAATTAGGGAAAAATATACAGGCGGGCTAATAATTCTAACTTCAAATGTATATAAACCTCAAATACACGCTAAAAACAAAACATTTCAGAAAAAATTGCTTTATATGATAATATTTTCTGTCTTCATTAATAATTAATTCTTTCATTAATCATTATGACAGGCTTCCCGAGTTTACCTTGTCCACATAGTTTGCAATTTCCGCAAGCCTCTGTTTCACTTTCTCCACATCTTTCCCCTGTTTCTGATACTGAAATGCAAAAGAGGACAAAAGAGTCTTTAAACTGCAGCCAAATGAGCCGCTGGTTGGCCGGCAGCGGTAAATGTGACATGAGCTCATTCATTTTCCACAGATGAAGAGCCAAACATGAGCTCCAGACTGTCAGACGGTGAATGGAGAAAGCACAAAAAAACTCAGAAAACAAAAGAACAGACTGGAAATGTTTTGCCAGGTACTGTTGTAGGTCAAGTGACAATAATAAAGCTTTGATAGCTATAAAATTCTCCAGACTAGAAGAAATGAAGTATTTTCAACTGTTTTTTTAGCACCATCTTGCCTTTTTTAGTAGGTACAACAAACTAAATGATCAGGTTTTCAGATTGTAAAAATATATGTTAATTAACAGTTTCTGCAACCCAGGCTCATTCTGATTATGTACCCCTATATACATTTCTGGAGAGAATACATGCCAGGAGGTTTTTTTTTTGCAGTTTTGGTTTTCGCAAATCCACCAGAGGCCGCTGTGTACGCTTTTTGAGATCTCAAATTTCTCTTGCAAGCGCCATTCGTGCCTGCTGTTCTCACGTAAATCCACCAGAGGCTGCTGTTGACTGACACTGACTGATCGACTGACCCACAATCCTCCTTCCCTAAACCCAACCGAGTGTTTTCAAAAGCACCGATTGACCAGCACTCACCCACCTCCCTAAACTCAACCGACAGTGTTTTAAAAAACAATCCAAAAGAAAAAGAAAGCCCTCGCGGCAGCCTGATTTTTACCACTTTTTTAGATTTGACCACTTCCTCACCCTGCTATTTACTTGTTTATTGTTTTATTTGGCTTTTGTTTTTGTCTTACCTGCTTTCTGGAACCGTTCTTCATCAAACTCAGAAATCCGCTCTGCATTTCAAATCCTCCGACATACGTGGTGAGCCACTGGACAAACTGGTAACCACTGGTGTAAAGTAAATAATTACAAATACTCAAATTACTGTAATTGAGTAGTTTTTCTCAGGAATTGTAATTTACTGAGTAGTTTTAAAAATGTGTACTTTTACTTTCCCTTGAGTACATTTTTAGTGCAGTATCTGTACTTTTACTTCACTACTTTCTTTCAACCTGCAGTCACTATTTTTCTTGTCCATGGGCATTAGAAAAATCAGCCCTGAGATTCCTGTCCAATCAAATCGCACATACTGTAGAAGGTAAATCTCATCATAATGAACTACCTCAAGACGTGTGCACTTTATAATTGCAACAAACTGTTTGGAAGCATTAAAAGTGTCCATGAAGATGTTCAAAATCTTTACGCGCATTGACCCAGAGACTGTTTAGATGCAGGTCACTGATGAGAAGATGACAGATGTTTACTGTATGATGACTCACCCAGCAGGCACAGGACGTCAACATGACGTCTGATTTGACGTTGAATCCTAACGTCATAGGGATGCTGTATTTTGTTTGAAAAGGAGAATTGGGTTGACGTCAGAACTCAACGTCAGGCGAATGTCCAATGTCCAACCTAAAACCAACCAAACATCAACATCTAATGATTTTACAGCTTGACATTGTGTGAATGCTACCCCTATGACATCTATCAGATGTTGGATTTTGGTTGCCGTACCTGATGCATAAATCATAAGTCATATATCATATACTGTTTGACGTTAGTTTAAGATGTTGGCTCGACATTGGATTTTGGTCCCTTTCTAAAAACCTAAAATCACCCAAATATCAACGTCATTTGACGTCATTATTGGACATCAAAATAACGTAGTCCTTAGCTGCTGGCTTCACAATTAATTTTGGTCACCTGACATTACAACCTAAATCCAACCTAATAATAATGTCTCATGATGTTGTGTGTCTGCTGGGCAATAACTAAATTCACTACAGAATGTTACGTTTACACACACATGCACAAATTACATGTAAACATATCAGCTTTTGACAGCATAATACTCACTACTCACTACTCTTGAGTACTTTTAAAAAGGGCTACTTTTTACTCATATAATATTTACAACAGATACTTTTACTCTACGTGCACTACATTTTTGAGCAAGTAATGGTACTTTTACCTGAGCATGATTTTTCAGTACTCTTTCCACCACTGCTGAAAAGCCACCAGAGGAAAAGCCGTCCATACAGAGGAGAGCGGTCAGCTGGTAGCACGGAAAGGAATGGTATCATACTGCCCCATAGCATTTGTTTTAAAGACGAAATGCATGCATACGTTCCTCTGGCTACATAGTTTGCGATCTCCAGACATATATATAGGGCCATATATATAAGTTTGCAGAATGAGCCTGAGTTGGTTTTCTCTTTAGTTGTGAATTGCATCATAGGAGCTTGATCTCTGCTCTGTCCACTTTTGATGTTGAAAATTCAACTCTGCAGTTTCACAAAGTGACTTCTATTGATATTTTTGAAGTAATATAAAACATAAGTAAATAAAACATAGATAAACAAGTCTGTAAAATAACAGAAAATTGTACAGCTACAGTATGTGAAGTCCCCATAAAGATAGCTGTACAAGTGTGTGTGTGTGTGTGTGTGTGTGTGTGTGTGTGTGTGTGTGTGTG
>CAIGQZ010000217.1:11844273-11859884 GCA_903798205.1 Danio tinwini | reverse complement strand
TACATCTTATTGAACATCATTTATTTTCATCACCAATTATCATAGTAAAACAGTTCCTCAAGCAGTTTGTGATGCATTTTGGATACAGGAGATGAGCCTCTGGTCTAATGCGCCACCAGACTTACTTTTAGTCATTATTTAGCACACATATTCTGAATGCCTTCGGCTGAATTCAAATGAGCCATTTTAATCTAGGATTTTGGATAACGGATTGGATCAAATCTTGAAAATGGGTTTTTCAAAAAAAAAAAATGGATTACATAATCAGATTAAATCACGTAATCCAATCTTGGTTTTGATCCGGATCAAACCTTTAGTTTGGGTTTTTCAGACCATTTTTGTAGGATTTGGATCATTTTGATCCAAAAAATCTGGATTAAACTGATTTCATCAGAAGGGTGGATTCAGCTTAGATTTTATGCCCAAAATGTAATGAAAACTTTAATAACGTATCAAATAATACTATATTTGGATCATGCAGCAGTATCTTACAAGAGATCATATTTAGTCATAAGGTTTTAATTGTATTTGTTAATCCGTCAGGTAGGCTTTAACGTATTCAGCTATTCAGTATAGGCCTACAGCAAAGTGGAAAGAGTTTGGCCTCATAAAATAATCCCCCAAACAGCTGTCAAAATTGACCAAAAACAATACATTTCATTCTGTCATTAATTAAAATATATATATATATACTCATCACAATGTAAAATATTTTTGTTTTTAGCATAATAACCAAAAAAAATGCAAAGAATGGCAATCACAGATTTTTGAAATCACTTTCAACAATTGCAAAAAGAGACTGAAAGGGCAGAAGCACAGCTTCATCTGGCAGAGGAACAACTCTGACCAAACTGCAGCAAACCAACGCCGGACTTGAGATTCACCTCCTAAAGGTTACGCTCAGACAAGCTGGTCTCTCCACATCAGATGAGGAAGTCTAAAATTATTGCAGAGTTTTTGGCATTAAGTCTTTTTTTAATTCAATACATCTATATTCAAAACTTTTTTTAATTTTTAGTTGTTGTTTTCATTTTAAATAAAAATAAATTTATATTGACCTCACACTGGCTATTTTACTTGTTGCTCTTTAAATTTCTATAGTTCTACATTGTGATTTCCTATCCTGTTTGAACACTGGTTATCCAGATTTAGTGATCCTGAAAAGTTCCTATCCGGATCAGATTGATCCAATCCGATGTTGCTTTGAAAAACTGGCTCAAAAAGTAAGCTGGATTACGTGATCACGGATCGCAAAAAAAGGACTACTAAATCCGGATCAATTTGATCCGGATTAAACCTTTTGAAAAACCGGGCCAAGATTACAGTGAGATTAATCTGGCTAAAAAAAAAATAAATCTATGTCCACTTATTGTAACCAGAGGATGTGACACTGACAACAGGGTGCGGATCCAAATGCAGGTTTATTGAGGAGGTCAGGTAAGCAGTGGTCAAAACAGGAACAAACAGATGTATATAGGCAATCCAGAGTCGTAGTCGTAATAGCAGGCAGATGGTCACAAGGTAGGCAGCATTACAGGATTAAACAAATAAACAAGGAGAGGATCCAAAACACATGAAAACAAGACAAAGGAAAGTGCGTTGTAGTGTCACTAAAACAGTAGACAAGACTCAGCCACAGTGTTTGTGCTCCTTATGTAGTGCATAAATCAGTTCATGAGTGGCTTCAGCTGTGAGTTTGCAATCACTGGTGACTTGCATCAGGTGTGTGTGTGGCATGACTGAATATGTAGTCCATGAACATGGCCGATTTGTAGTTCATATGAATGTTAGTGTGTTTTCCAGCGATCTCTCGTAGTAGATCGCTGGTGATCAAGACACCTATAATATTTATCAATAATTCAGTTTGACAAGTAAAGAGAAAAAAAATATTAAACTAATTCAAACTAATTGAAATAAGAATAGCAACAAAAGCCCATTTATAAAAGTATATCATATATATTATACATCCCTCAGTCTAAAATAAGTTTGAAACTCCAGTTCATAGCTGTTCCTAATCACCGTAATATATTGCCGATTTAAGCACTGTTGGGCAGCGTCCGACTGGAGCTACAGGAGTCCATGAGCCGAGTCCAAATGGGGCTCAGAGGAGTTCTGCTTAAGGATGAAATAAAGACAACGCACACTCAACCATAAAACAGACTTAATGAAAGGCGGAGGAGGTCTGGGAGAACAGTCACACACTGACACACTCCCGAAGCCTTTCTGGAGCAAAACTGCAGCTCGTAACTCCCCACACCGTCAGTGAATACAATCCATCTGCCCCAGCGGCCCTGGATCCCATCAGATCAGCACAAAACATGCCGTTCTGTTGCCTGGCGCACAAATGTTTGGATACTGCAGACGCATCAATTACTGTATGATGCGTTCGGAGCTGTTGAATGTTGTTTTAGGGCCTAGAGTGTACAGTGTAATGCATCATGCAGAGGTAGACATGAGTCAAGAGCAGGACGGCTGATATATGCGTGTGACTGCTCGACATTATTTACACGTTTCAAAGTGAAAATGCAGAACTGGACTGGGTCAAGATGCGGTAGAAATGGTTGTTAATATAATTTTGGCAAAAGATGACAATAGTTGAGTTGTTTACAGCTCTGAAGAAACATCACAACTTGATGCAGTAATTTAGAAGATGACCAACAGAGATGTGTTTATTGACAATGTAATTTTCTTTAGCTCTATTTACAGTTTGGTGTCTGTAAAGCAACATCCAGGTCATAGTTCAATTTCCAAAGTCTATGCTGATAAAGCTAAAAAAAGTCCAGTTCTAGTCCAAACTGGAAAATTTTATATATATATATATAATTGCAAACATAAAATGCATACATATGCAGAGTATACATTTTGTCAGTCAATACCTAGCCATTGTGGAAACGAAAACTAAATGCATAAACAAATGAATGAAAGAATGAATGAATGCACAAATGCATGAATGAAAGGACGAAAGAACATACAAATGAACAAACAAATGGAGGAATGCATTTAATGAGCTAATGAATTAATGACTGATTGACTGAATAAATGGACTAAAAAATGAATGATTGAATGAATGAATGAATAAATAAATTAATAAATTAATGGACGAACGAATGAACAAATGAATGAATGAATAGACTAACGAATGAATGAATGTACAAATGGGTGAATGAATGAGTGAACTAATGAATAAATGACTAACTGAATGAATGAATGCATGAATTAGTGAGTGAATGGACAAATGGACGAATAGATGAACGGATGAATGGACTAATGAATGAATGAATGGACTAATGAATGAATGAATGGACTAATTATTGAATGTATGAACGTACAAATTAACAAATAAAAAGACGAAAGATCGAATGAATGACGTAATGAATGAATGACTGACTGACTGAATAAATGAATGACTGAACACACAAATGCATGAACGAAAGGACGAATGGACAAATGAATGAATGAATAAATGGATGAATAGATTAATTAATTACCTAATTAATGGACGACTAAATGAATGCATGAATTAATAAACTAATGAATGCACAATTGCCTGAATGAATGGACAAATGTTCAAATGAATGAATGAATAAATTAATGGACAAATGAATGAATGAATAGATGAATGAATTAATTAACTGATGAATGAATAAATTAATGAATAACCGTACAAATGAACAAACAAATAGATGATTAAATGAACTAATGAATTAATGACTGACTGACTGACTGACTGAATGAATAAATGAATGAAAGCCCAAATTAATGCACAAAAGCATGAATGAAAGGACGAAAGGCCGAATAGACAAATGAATGAATGAACAAATGAATGGATGAATAAATGATTGCATGAATGAATGAATAGATGAATGAATGAATGAACGTACAAATGAACAAACAATTGGACGAATGAATGAATGAATGAACTAATGAATGAATGACTCACTGACTGACTGACTGACTGACTGACTGACTGACTGACTGACTGACTGACTGACTAAATGAACAAACGAATGTACAACCGAACTAACAAATGTATGTGCGAACAAATGAATGTAAACCTGAACAAAGAAATGTACAACTGTAACTGTACAAATGAACAAATAGTAAATGTTTAAATAAACAAATTAAATGTATGAACAAACATAAAAAATAACAAACAAATGCATGAATGGACAGGCAGATAAAAGAACACACAGGCAGGCAGGCAGGCAGGCAGGCAGACAGACAGACAGACAAATAGATGTGTGTGTGCAAGTGTGTGTCCATGTGTAAAAGAAACATCTGTCTCTGCATTCAGGATGACAGAGCATCTGTCTTGTTTTGTGTTCCAGGATCAGTTTGTGAAGTCCAGACTCAGCACTGCTCGTCCCGCTAGTGTTCAGGTCGAGGAGAGCTGCTGTTTCTAGCTGACCTGGAACACTTGTTTCCCATCAAAACAAGAGCAGGGACACATATTGCCTCACGCCGCTGGGAAAATCTGCTGAATATGTTGAAAGAGTCACAGAGGTTTTTGAAATCCCACTTTCCGCTGTTGTGAAACACCATAATCTAGTGTTTATCCTACCCTTACTGGAGCATCATGGGTATATTGCCTTTATTTTAATTTACATATTTTCAGCAACATTCCACTGTTGCTAGGGTGGCACCATACTGTTGCTAAGCAAAAATCTTAAATCTGATAACTGCTCTGTGTTCTCTGTTGTCTACTTCATTCATTCATTTTCTTTTCGGCTTAGTCCCTTTATTAATAAGGGGTTGCCACAGCGGAATGAATCGCCAAACAATCCAGCATGTGTTTTACGCAGCCGATGCCCTTCCAGCCGCAACCCAATATTGGGAAACACCCACACACTCCCGCATTCACACCCACACATACACTACGGCCAATTTAGTTGTTCAATTCCCCTAAAGCGCATGTGTTTGGACTGTGGGGGAAACTAGAGCACCCGGAGGAAACCCATGCCAACACTGGAAGAACATGCAAACTCCAATGTGGTCCATTTATATAATATCAATGTTTTTACATCAAAACACATCATAATGGAGAACTAATAGGCGATTTTCTGTCCTGTTTTGACCCACTTCATCACAACAGTTTGAACAGACTTGTCAGATTCTAGACTCTGAAGTAAACACCCGCTGGTCTGATTAATTAATAGTTTGCATATTCAAAAATAGATTCCGCTTCATAAATGTCTGCTGATGTGATTCGGGTTAAAACACACAGCGTTTGTTGTCTTCAGAGCATCTTTATTTTAGTTTGGTTTCTGCTCTGCATCTGTTTTTGTTTACACACTACAGCACACAATGGTGGGTGGAGCTAAACAGGCAGTGATGTAACAGTAGGCGTTAATCTTAGGTGGAGGCGGAGCTTAGTCACACTATTGTTTAATAAAGACGCTCACTCCACAACGTGTCATTTTGGAAGATTGGCTTCAAAATAAGCTGTTTTTAGACCAATTTTAATTATGAAAATGTATTTATACATTATTTTATAGCACAGAGAACAGATTTTTTTGCTGCTTCTTTAAACTACTAAAAAGAGCTGAAACAACACAATTCTTGAGATTTTTTTTTGGGACAACTTCATTGTTTTATGTACAATCCACTTAAATTTGTGAAAACAATTAAGTTGGGACAACATAAACCAATTGTGTGAAATCCTGCCTTTGGTATTTAATAAAACAATATGTGGATGTTTATATTTACCAGTAGTGTTTGAATGTTACATATTTATTCATTTTAATCTTGAGAGTAGATTTACACAGAGTCCAGCTGCGCTCTCATAGAAGGAAAATTAAAACAAAACCTTCCTTGCAGCACATTAATAAACGCAGCACATTAATAAACACAACACTGATGACCCATGTCTCCAAATTTTTGCTCTTTCACTTGTTTTGGCAACACAACGTGGCGTCTCTCTGTCATCTGAAGATATCATGCATATTAATGAAGTTGCACCGCATACACAATAGAGCGCGCTGATTGGTTTGAACCAAGTCTTTCTCATGAATTAATGCAGCACACTCAAAGACGTCACGATGCACTCGCAGGTACAGATATCCAGTCTCCACGCTGTACTACACACAAGTATCTAATCGCCGTGACGCAGCTTCAAACATTAGTTTCAAACCGGAAGAACAAATTTGCTCAAAATAACGCAAAAACAAGCAATTTTCACTTTTTAGTGCAATATATGTGTCCTAATAGTGTTTATAGCAGCGTGGGACACATATATGACTAGCAACAGTTCAACAAACGTGTTTTGGTGTTTCGTGACCAGCCTTATAAAGTCTAATGCTATTTTGGGATTTCCGCCTGGATTTTGCCTACCCAAATTTAAAAGCTTCCCAAATCCACATGCAGAGGTGTAAATGCAAAACATTTGGTATCATTTTAAAGAAACCCCTTTGAATTTTCATAAAACACTATTGAAAGTATTTAACATAACTGTATATGTTGTCTGTGTTATAATAAACACCTAAAAAAAGAGGCGCTTTTGTATTTTTTTTATAAACTCAAATTTGAAAGTATACCTTTTAGGTTCTGTGTGGTCTATGTTGCTGTAAATAATTTTAGTGGTTCCTGTGTGTAATCAGAGGAAAAAAGAAAAATGTCTCTACCATAATCTATGCAAAAGTTATTGTATTTCAACTGATGAGAGGTGCTATACCATTTCTTTATGTATTTTCCGCCTACCAAATTTTGAAAGCCTTCCATATCCAAATGCAGTGGTATAAATGAAAAATTCCAGTGTAATTGAATAGAAAACCCTTTGAATTTACATAAGAAACTGCTGAAAGTAATAAATAATATTTGATATGTTTTCTGTTTTATTATGAACCACTTCAACATTGGACGCTTTTTTTTTCTAAAATGCTTTTTTGAAAGGGTGAAGATTATCTGTTGTATAGAGAATTAGACTACTCCAGACAGTTCTGCTTGAAACCAGCAGAGAGCAGCAAACACTAGGAAAAAGAATTTGATCTCTATCATGTTTTCTGACCAAATTATTGCAATTCATCTGAATACTGGGAAAATAAATTTTTGATCATTCATATTAAATAGTACATATTTGCTTCTGCTTAGTTTTAGATGATAATAACTATAGGAACAGGAGTTTACATTACTTATTTTATCTCCTTTCCATTTTAGGCATCATAACATTATATTAAAATTAGTCAATGCTATAAGATATGAAAATAAACCAATGTTCATTACCCAGCTCGGGTATCCAGTATACTGTGTATTTAAGTGTAAATAACTTTTTTACAGTAAAATAAAAACCAAAGTGATGCATATGTGCATAAAATATAGCTTCTACACTCTCAAACGGAGCCACTTCCGGGGTGTTGCGCAACCCGCGACCTTTAAAAATTAAAGGGAAAGTCGATGACGTCACCGGACCCACCACCGGGTCCGCATAAAGGGTTAAATGCTTGTTCAAATCCCGAAGCCTAATTATGAGCAATAGTAGTGATATGAAAGCCTTGCCTATTTTTTTCCCTCTCTATTTTCTTTGCTGGATTTCTATAAAGCACGTGTTTTCATTTCATAAAGTGTTTCGGCTTAAATTCTCAGCAGACTGGGGGAGAGTGAAGACGTTTGCTCTTGCATGCCTTCAGGACTCAATGTGTCCGTTATTCCGACTAGTAATCTGAGATGCAATCAAACTGATTAAAACACACAGAAGTGCATCATGGGTGGTTTCTGCTCTACCGGTGGCCCTCGATTGACCGCCTCTCCTATTAAGCTGTTGACATAAGATGATCCAGCAACAGCCAGGGGCGGAGATCAGTGATAAGATAGGATATTAACTGCAGGTCTGCTTTAACTAAAACACAAAGTCTGAATGCAGTCCATGCAGGAAAGAAATGTGGGATGGGTGTCAATCATGACCTTAAAATAGTTAAAAATAGGATCAAAGACGAAACATACTATAATTTTGTAGAATTAATGATCATACAAAACACTTTATAATTACTACACACTCATTTATAAGGGATTTAGAAAAGGATAAATAGTCCTCACTTTACATTAGGTCACAAAACTGGATGAAGTTGAGTAAATAAAGCAGTTATTAACATACAAAGGACCTTTTATTATATGCCCGAATAATAAGAAATATAAATGATCAATTGGATATTAATCATTTACATTCTTAATGATCTTTTAAAAAAACGCCAACTACTCTTAAATAACTGCTTTGTAAATAATGCAATACTTCAATTAGTAACGAAAAATAAATCATTAAAGTATGAAAACACAATCATTAAGCACACTATACATGTGCTTGTAAGTTAAGAATGCAGCATGTGTAGCTGTAGTTATAAACCACTTACTAACGTCTATTAATGTAGAGTTAATATCTAACAAATAATGAATTAACTGTTTGCTAAAGCTTAATAAATAATTCATAGTGTGAGTTAATATAAAGTGTTACCCAAAATGTTATACTGTATATTTGTAATAGTTGGCAAATGGATTTAATTATAGAAAATAGGAAAGTATAAACCAAAATAAATATAATTAATTAGTTTTTTGGGAGCTGTGCTTTGATCCTTAAAGGGATAGTTCACCCAAAAATTCTAATTCACTTAGTATTTACTCAGTTTACTCTATTTACCTCAAGTGGTTACAAACCTTTATGAGTTTCAATTGAAGAAAGATGGAAACCTGTAACCATTGACTTCAATTGTATTTGTTTTTCCAACAATGCAAGTCAATGGTTACAGGTTTTCAGCATTCTTCAAAATATCATCCTTTTTGTTTAACAGATGAATAACAAAAAAGTCAAACAGGTTTGGAATGAGTATCTAATGTTTAAACTACTTTATATTTGTTCTTATTTTCTATAGCCATAACTTTTATTTCCATATCTACAATTTGTGCGTTATTACTTATAATAATTTAGATTCCTATTGATATTATTTTAGTTTTAATTTTTTAAAGGTCATGGGCAGTTGCATTAGCATTTAACTGCATATTGTACTGTGTATGAGACAAAAAATTTTGAATTGAAAGGTTGAGTAAATGATGATTTTCAGTTTTGGGTGAACTATCACTTTAAATAGAGTATTTTAATATGTTATCAAAAGATTCATCTATCTATCAAATGATCTAACTAGCTAACTATTTATCAATCCATCCATTCATCTAAATATATCATATAGAAATTATATATTCTATTAATGTATATATATTTATGATATTTACATATTAATAATTAAGGCAAATATTATTAGTCATATTTGCCATTATTTTTGCTTAGAAAGAAATACTCCTAAACAGAACATGTATATAAAAAGTATCAAAGCTGTATTATAATTTTAATGTTTTGATTCTTAAAAAAAGCAAACATTTTAAACCACAATCAGCAAAACTAAAAAATGTTTAAAACAATATGCTTGAATCAATCAACACTGTTCAAGGTCAATTTGCCATCTTGGAAGAATTCACTGCAACAATCTTGCAAAATATTACAAAATACACTCTATGTGAAGGATACATGCAATGCTGCCTCAAAGGACCATGAAACCCCCCTGTCTCAGCAGGGTGTTTTCACACCTCTAGTTTGAAAAAAGTCAGGAAAGTGGGTGCGTCCAGCTCTGTTTAGGTGGGAGTGTCGAGGGAGGGAAAGAGGGAAGGATTTGCAAATATGGGAGTTTCCATTTGGGCACGCACTGATTTACACAGAGGCGAGGTTTTACGCCCAATTGGGTGGCTTTGAATCCGATTGTGCGGGTAAAAAATCAGCTACATCTGGCAACACTAAAGGCAAAACAAACATGCAGACACGGGAGAAAGACAGTGACTATGTTTACATGGACATCAGTAATCAAATTATTTGCCACATTATTAATTTGTCGACTTTAACTGCAGTTTGGCACTTTCACTTTTTATTCAGGAACATTTCCTGCATGACCCCCGTGACAAACGAGACAAAACCTTGTTGTAGCACATTAATAAACGCAGCACATAAATAAACACAACACTGATGACCCATGTCTCCAAGTTCTCGTTCTTCCACTTGTTTTGGCAACACAACGTGGCGTCTCTTTGTCGTCTGAACACTGTAACAGGTAAACAGTATTTGAAGCTATCATGCATATTAATGAAGTTGCATCGCATACACAATAGAGCGCGCTGATTGGTTTGAACCAAGTCTTTCTCATGAATTAATGCTGCACACTCAGAGACGTCACGATGTACTCGCAGGTACAGACATCCACTCTCCACCATGGACTACATGCAAGTATCTCATGGCCGTGACGCAGCTTCAAAAATTAGTTTCAAAATGGACGAACGAATTTGCTCATAATAACGCAAAAACAACCAATTTTCACTTTTTAGTGCAATATTCGTGTCCTAATAGTGTTTATAGCAGCGTGGGACACATATATGACTGGCAACAGTTCAACAAACGTGTTTTGGTGTTTCGTGAAACTTTAACAATTGATGCAAACTATGTATTAAAGACCCTAAAGAAAATATTGCAACATACATAGTAATGAAACACACATTACATACATAGTAGGGCTGCACAGTATATCGTGTCAGCATTGACACATCTGCAATAGTCACGTTGTGGCATGCGCTACAGTATGTCCCATTGTGATTCCAAAAGATCAGATACAATAGTTTGTCATTGCAAAGTTTATCCATAATGTAGTGAAAGTTTTTAATTAGCTTTTTTTTCTTAACCAGTGATAATAATTGAGCATTTCAAGAGAGCTTACAGCACAAGAAATCCTAAAATTTGTAGTTTTTGATTAAAAAATATTATTTAGATTTAATTATTTCTACAATAAAGACTATATAGTGATATTTTGCATTTAATTATTTTATTTCTGTGTCTGAACACTACACAAATTCCAGCCTGAACTCACGAGGAAACGTAAGTATTTAAGTTTATGTGGGTATTCAGTTTAGTGGCTAATTCGTACGAATTTGTACGAGTTCAGTCGTATGAAAATGTGCGATTTTAAAAAGGAGGTGTGGCACCCAACCCCACTCCTAACCCCAACCGTCATTGGGTGATAAGCAAATTGTACTAATTTGTATGAATTAGATCGTACACATTCATACGAATTAGCCACTAAATCAAAAAGTTACGAATTGCCCTGAGATTTGCGTTGCGAATTCTCAGAAAATCAGAAAAGCACTGATTATTTCATTTGCATCTTTGCTCTTTTGTATTTATTCATTCATTCATTCATTCATTCATTTTCCTTTGGCTTAGTCTCTGATTTATCAGGGGTCGCCACAGTGGAATGAACTACCAACTATTTCAGCATACGTTTTCCACAACGGACCCTGGAGCGGATCGTTTGTAGTGAGAACATGATCCGAACTAAAACAGACTCAAGCGCAAAAAGTACTGTGCCTTTTTGGACTAATCCAGCTGCCGTAGGCCAATGCGCTGTGAATTATGGAATGTGGAGGAAACACATTTGTTGACAGTGCTTTACCAAAAGAGAGAGAGAGAGAGAGAGATGGGGAAAACATTACCTGATGGATCGTTGGTAATATTTCCAGAAGATGACCATGTTGCAGTTTAGCTAAATTAATTCATGCCTTCTTCTGAAGTGACGTACGATACACCTTCGCCGTTTGCAATGCCTTAAAACATTGTTTTCCAACCACAGCCGCGCTTCATTCTCGAAATGTATAGTTTGCCTAAGTGATGTATACTAACTATATGGTATACTATGAGCAGAGATACAATCAGCCAGCGCAGTCGTCCCTCCATAGTGAAAAGCGACATTTTGTGTCTGCCGGTTTGTTTATTTGCGGGAGTTCCATTGGCATTTTCCTGCAAGTGAATTCTGACCAGTCGAACAGCAGTTTAGGAAATATGTTCAACAACATCTGGCCAATGATTGATGTGGATTTTGTCACATGAATGCATTTTGGTTCTTTTCAACTGGTTCGGACCAAAGCAATCAGTGTGGTGTGAAAGCAGTCCAAAGGTGGCAGAAAATGCTACAATGTATCATTTATTGCCCTTGGTCCAGACCAAATAAAGCAAACTACAGATGTGAAAGCACCCACACACTACGGCCAATTTACTTTATCCAATTCACCTACAGCGCATGTGTTTAGACTGTGGTGGAAAACCAGAGCACCCGGAGGAAAACCCACGCCAACACGGGTAGAACATGCAAACTTCACACAGAAATGCCAACTGACCCAGCCGGGACACGAACCAGCGACCTTCTTGCTGTGAGGCCACAGTGCTAACCACTTTGAATTTTTTTTCAATACGGTGCAGCCCTAATATATAGTGTGATGAAAGTTTTGTAACAGAGCAATTTCTCAAAAATAACACAACACTATCACCAATGACACAAGCATCAGCTTCACCAGAGAGTTTCTGACAAACATCAACTCAAACGAACCCCTTTTCCGAGTTTTCTGCCAAATAAGAGAGAAAGTGCAAGCTGTCATGTGTTGTGCAGGCGTAGGGTTAAATCCGGATGGAAACAGAGGTTGCTTGTGATCTTACCGTGACATTGGGTAAGGTGGTGACGGCAACTCCATCCTCCAGGTAGTGTGTTACTGTGTAATGACTTGCAAACAAGCCTCTGCAACACAAACACACAAAAAGACACCTTCACTCATGGTCAAGACTAAATAAAGCATTACTTTACTTTTTGGGAATTATGAAGTTGTCATATCATTTTGTAAATAATGTTTTTTTTTATTAAGCATATTGTTAAAAAAGGACACATTCACTCATAATCTCAACAAAATTTAACATTCCTTTGATTTCTTGGATTCTGTAGTTTCTGAAAATTTTGTGAATAATGCACTGTTAAAAACACACAGTTAAAAAAAAGACGAATTAAAAAGTTAAAATACGAGTTAAAATAAGAAAGAAGATATTTCGAAGAATGCTGAAAACCGGAGCCATTGACTTCCATGGCTGGAACAAACACTATTAAAGTCAATGGTTGTAGGTTTCCAACATTTTCCTAAATATCTTCTTTTGTGTTTAACAGATGCATCGTTAAAAATGTAACACTGTTTAAAAAAACACACATTCACTCATTGTCACCACAAAATGTACCACAAAATGTCTGATAAAATAAAAATCCTATTTCTTAGATTCTGAGGTTTCTGATCATTTTGGGAACAACAAATTGCTACACTGTGGTCCTTAAAGGGAGAGTTCACACAATAATTACAATTTACCTACTATTTACTCATCCTCAAATGGTTCCAAACCTTTTTAAGGTTCTTTACTCTGTTGAACACTAAAGAAGGTATTTTGAAGAATGCTGAAAATCTGTAACCAAATTCTATTGAATACTATCGTAGAAATACTATTGAAGTCAGTGGTTACAGGTTTTCAGCTTTCTTCAAAATATATTATTTTGTGTTCAACCTTAAAAGGTAACATTGTTTTAAAAATAGACACATTCCCTCACCAAAATTATTCATTCTTTCAATTTATTGAATTTTGAAGTTTCTGATAATTTTGGGAATAACACCTTTCTACAGTACACTGTGACCCTTAAAGGCATAGTTCACCCAAAAATCACCCACTATTTACTCATCATGAAGCAGTTCCAGACCTTTATGAGTTTCTTTTTTCTGTTAAAATCCAAAAGAAGATCATTTAAAAAATGCTGAAAACCGGTAACCATTGACTTCCATTGTTGGAACAACAAATATCATTGAGGTCAATGGTTATCGGTTTCCATCTTTCTAAATATTTACTTTTGTGTTCAACAATAGTACTGTAAAAAAGTAACATTGTTAAAAATAGACACATTCACTCATTGTCTCAACAAAATTATTCATTCCTTGGGTTTTTTAGATTATGAAGTTTCTGGTCATTTTGTGAACAACACATTGCTACACTGTAAGCCTAAAAGGGAAAGATCACACCAAACCTTTATAGGTTTCTTAATTGTGTTGAACACTAATGAAGATATTTTGAAGAATGCAGAAAACCTGTAGTCGTTGACTTCCATTGCTGGAAAAACAAATAATAATTGAAGTCAATGGTTACAGGTTTCCACCTTTCAAAATGTCTTCTTTTGTGTTCAACAGAAAAAAGTAACAATGTTTAAAGAAAATTCACGCAATAGCCCCTTTCCCACAGTGATCACAGAAAATATGCGGAAAATTACCGGAACAACTTCACACAGGTACTGACGTTCCAGATTTTTTTCTGAAAAAAAACATTCACACATCCACTCCAAAATACAGGTAAATTCTGACACCATTGCCCAGAAATGATCTCTAAACAGCAGCGCTTGTACTTGTAAGCATAGAAGGGGTCGGGCTTTTGTTGATGCTTTCACTTTTATTTAAAGCTTTAGCATTCATGCAGCTGATTTTGTCCCAGAGACATCCAAACACAGAAGCGCAAATATTTACACATTTGACTGCATTACAAATTCTGTGGATGGATAAGTATTGTGAACAACTTCGATGAAAACATAAGGAGCAACACTTTCACAGGTCGAGATGTACAAAATATGTGTGTGTGCTGGCGCTCACCGCCTCCGGCTTCAAGCAACTGAAGCAGAGCTTGAAGGTAAACAAACAGCAGTTTATTATAAGCATTTTATCGATAATATTTTTCACAGTTGACATTAAGAAGGAACATAGAAACGCTATCTGACTAACATCAGGCTGCCAAATGTGTCTGGAAAAATATTTAAAGGCTTTTATTTTCTTAAACCAAGCGGATGTGAATTGAATTGAACTGATTGGCTGAAGTAGACGTCTCACGTCAGCGTGTTCTAGACGTGAACGTGCTCTTTCTGGTAATTGTCCTTCTGCATTCACACAGAGCAGCACTCCGGCAAATTACCACTAATGTTACAACTTCTCTTTCCAGAAAATTGCCAGAACAAATTTATCGGTATTTTCAAAAAGGGCCTTTTCACACATACAGACCTTTACGGAAAATTGCCAGTATTTTTCCGGAAAGGTCTATATGTGTGAAATGGGCTATAGTAGCAACAAACTTATTCAGTCCTTCGATTTCTTCAATTCTGAAACTTCTGATCATTTTGCGAATAACAAATTGCTACACTGTGACCCTTAAAGAGAAAGTTCAAACTAAAATGACAATTTACCTACTTATTAACTCATCCTCAAATGGTTCCAAACCTTTATGGGTTTCTTAATTCTGTTGAACACTAAAGAAGATATTTTAAAGAATGTTAAAATGCTGACTTCCATTGTTGGAAAAAGAAATATTATTGACATCAATGGTTACAGGTTTACACCTTTCTTAAAAAAAAAAGATCCTACGAAACATTGTTTTAACAACGATGATGTGATTTAAGCTGGAAACCGGTAACCATTGACTTTAATAGTATTTGCTTTTCCAACAATGAAAGTCAATGTTTACAGTTTTTCAGCTTTCAAAATATCTTCTATTGTGTTCAACGGAAGCATTGTTAAAAGAGTGGCATTGTTTTAAAAATGAAAATATTCACTCATTGTCTGAACAAAATGAAACATTAATCTGATTTCTGGAATTCTGAAGTTTCTGATCATTTTGCGAATAACACATTGCTACACTGTGATCCTTAAAGGGATAGTTCACCTAAAAACATTAATTTACTCATGCTCAAACAGTTCCAAAC
>CAIGQZ010000217.1:11813164-11827112 GCA_903798205.1 Danio tinwini | reverse complement strand
TACATTAATCTGATTTCACTTTTGTACATTGAATCACTTTTGTTGGTATTTCCGTTTTTAGTGTCTTTTGCTTGCCCACACCACATTGTGAAAGTACCACACCTTTTAAATGTTATTCCTTTTTCCCTAGACTAACATCAAAGAGGTTGTAACATAGTAAACAATGTTTTTGTTATAAGGTCTGGTTTTGTGGTGGCTGTACTTTAAAATTTAATTAATACAATCTTAATTCAAGTGAAGAAACTCTAACAGTAAACAGAGCTACTGTAAGCTCAGAGTGCTACTGTAAGGCCACATCTGCTTGGTATAAATGCTTGAAAATGATTTAGTTGAGAATATCCATTAGAAACTTAAAAGTAATCAAAAAGTAATCAGATGTAATCAGTTACTTTACTTTTATAAACTAATTAAAAAGGTACACTACTGAATACATTTTAATTTTATGGTACATTTTAGGGTAATGTGTATTCTTTAATCTAATACATTTCCAAAGTAACCTCCCCAACACGGTTGAACTGAAGAAGCACAGATAACCTGGAGCACATATGCATGATTTTATTTACATGCACATTTTAATTTTCAATGGTAAGGTAACGGAAACACATCCAATCTGGCTCTACACCATTGAAAGACAGACAAAAGAGTGGCAAGAGTGACAGGGGGGTGAGGGGGGTGAATGGGGGGAAGGGGGGTTGTAGGAGGACACAGCAACAGGCCAAATCATTTTCCAGGCCTTGGCTGACTACACATGAATTCAGCTGCAGTGAACTCGTGCCCATCTCGTCAAGGACAAAGCACAGTTTTCACATGCTTCTTGGGAGAAATCAGGTCACGGCTCTCCTCTTGCACAGAAATGAGTTCCTCTTTATCATCTTACACATCTGCTTGTCCTCTTGTCTGATAATTGGAAGATGGATTAGTAATGCTGAGTCTCGACTAAAGACCTCCGTTTACCACACCGCATGAAAAAGGCCTCAAATCATTCAGCTTGTTGAGGAGAGGTGTGCTATTACTTTTAGAAGCAATAAGACTTAATGATTGTGCCAGGCGAAAGATTAACAAAAAATCTGAGACAGGAAAATCCCAAAGGCTCAGGGCTTTCTGACTTGGCTATTAAAAAAAACACACATAGCACACGGCAACAAGGTAAACGCTACACTGTGATGATTAAGGAGTAAAAAATATTCAGAGCCATTTAGCAAACAGGTATATCAAAGCCCTGACAATAACTAAGAGGATCACAGCAATGGCATAGCAACGCCCTGGCAACCACTCAGAAAACTTCAGCAACTGCATGGCAACCACTCACAGAATCATAAAAATGGCATAGCAACACCCTGGCAACCACTCAGAACACTTCAACAACTGCATAGCAACCACTAACAGAATCACAGCAATGGCATAGCAGTGCCCCGGTAACCACTCAGAAACCTTTAGCAACTGCATGGCAACCACTTACAGAATCAGAGCAGCTGCATAGCAACACCCTGGCAACCACTCATCACACACATAAGTAACTGAATGGCAACCACTTACAGAATCACAGCAATGGCATAGCAATGCCCTGGTAACCGCTCAAACCTTTGTCAACTGCATGGCAACCACTCACAGAATCAGAGCAGCTGCATAGCAACACCCTGGCAACCACTTATCACACACTTTGTTAACTGCATGGCAACCACTCAGAGAATCACAGCAACTGCAAAGCAACACCCTGGCAACCACTCTGAACACTTCAGCCACTGCATGACAACCCCTTATAGTATTAGAGCAGCTGCATAGCATTGCCTTGGTAACCACTCAGAACACTTCAACAGCTGCATGGCAACCACACAGAGAATCACAGCAATGGCATAGCAACACCCTGGCAACCACTCAGAAACCTTTAGAAGCTGCATGGCAACTACTCACAGAATGAGAGCAGCTGCATAGCGACACCCTGGCAACCACACAGAGAACCACAGCAATGGCATAGCAACGCCCTGGTAACCACTCAGAAACCTTTAGAAGCTGCATGACAACCACTTACAGTATCAGAGCAGCTGCATAGCATTGCCTTGGCAACCACTCAGAACACTTCAGCAACTGCATGGCAACCACGAACCAGCAACCTTCTTGCTGTAAGGCCACAGTGCTAACCACTGAGCCACCGTGCTGCCCCAGAACCCAGTATATAATTTCTAAATGACTCAGAAATAAACCAAATAACAGTGGTCTGATGGAAGAACTGTTGACTTGGAGTGTGATAATCCGTGGAAATATTCAGAGGTTGATGTAATAAGATCCCATGGCAAGGCAAAATCTCCTGCCAGGTCTTAAGCTTGAGCTCTTGAGGAGTGTTACACCCTTGGACCAAACCGAAAATATGAACTATTCCACAATAACCTCACTTTAATGGGTCAGAGAATACACCTGAGGCCCAGAAACCTGCTCAACTGTGACAGAATGGAACACACCTGAGTGGGTCAAAGTTCAAAGGTCAAAGTGTCACATGATTTCATAACGGTTCCCACAAAACATTTAAATGAGCATTACAAAAACACATTATGGGCAGCACGGTGGCTCAGTGGTTAGCACTGTGGCCTCACAGCAAGAAGGACGCTGGTTCGAGTCACAGCTGGGTCAGTTGCATTTCTGTGTGGAGTTTGTTCTCCCTGTGTTGGCCTGGGTTTCCCTTGCTCAGTCCAAACACATGAGGTGTAGGTGATCGAGACCCAAATGTGATTAAATTGTCATTATTTATAATGTTTGGTTGGTTCAGTTCAGTTTGGTTTGGTTTGGTTTGAGTTGGATTGGTTTGGGTTTGGGTTGGGTTTGGTTTGGTCGGATGGTTAGTTGTTTTGGTAGGTGTGTGGATGGTTGGTTGGTTGGTTGGTTGGATGGTGGTTAGTTGGGGGATTTGGCTGATTTGGTTTGGCAGGGTTGGTTGTGTTGGTTTGGTTTGAGTTGGGTTGGGTTGAGTTTGGGTTTGGGTTTTGGTTTGGTTTGGGTTTGGGTTTGGATTGGTTGATTTGGCTGGGTTGGTTGGGGTTGGTTTGATTTGATTTGGTTAGTGTTGGTTTGGTTTGATGGGGTGGTTTGGTTTGGGTTAGCTGAGTTTGGTTGGTTATGGTTTGGTTCGGTTTGGCTGGTTTTCCAGTGCTGGATTGCAGCTGGAAAGGCATCCACTGTGTAAAACATATGCTGGAGAAGTTGGCGGTTCATTCCACTGTGGAGACACTTGATGAATAAAGGGACTAGACCAAAGGTAAATAAATGATTGAACGTATTGTGAGCATATCAGAACATGCTATAAGCAACAAAAATTAATTTAAAAAGAATTACAATAAAACTCAAAGCAACAATTGAGCATTGCTTTTTACACCCCATTAAACATAACCCAAAACAACTGATCGACTTTTGAAACAAAACATGCTTATTTGAATTAAAGCGAGCACAAGGACAAAATAAACTAGTGCTATAAATATCACATTTATTATCTGTATATGTTCTGTATATTGTCCTGTTGTTGTGGGACATCATTTTAAATGCGGAGGTCTTCATAATTATTTAATAAATTTGGTGATTTATGAAAGCATCGTCAATAAACACATTTGAAATGTACTCTGAGGAAATATACCACTTAGATATTGCTTTTCACACTATTTTTAGGAGAGTTAATAAAGGTCTTAATTAGGATTTGTGCAAGTCTCAACACTGTAGAAAAAAGTATGCAAAACAATAAAAGAAAATAGAGAAAATGCAGATAACATCTGTTCAAAAGTAAAAGGTTTTAATACATTTAAATATAATTTAATTTTACTTATTTAACACCCATAAAAGTCACCCGAGTCAACTTGTATTTGTCTCAGATTTCTTAAGAGAAAAAAAAATAGATGGAAATGAATTAATTATTGATAAACAGTAAGAGCAAAAAACGAGAAAATCATTTGATCTGAGCAAATAACAATCTGAGGCTACATCTACTGTACACAAGAATACACAAGAAGTGTCACTCATATAGTTTTGAATGGGGAAAAGTGTAACAGTCAATACAGCGAAGTATCTCCGGTGGAGAAGGTCGGACCATATGTGTACTTTTAAGACAGTTTTTTTTCAATAAACGCACAGTAATCTCAGCGAATACTTGCTTCACAGACAAAAGAAATATATTCAGATAAAGCTTGAAATCTTTACCTTTAAATGAACCCACTACACTTGAAAACAAAAGTTTTCTGGTTTTGTAATCTGTATAAAACGAACACAAGGTAGAGTCCGTCCTGTCAAATACACATCACATGACAGCAACTACTCAAACAGAGTCACTGTCATTTCTGGAGGAGATTCGACATCAAGACCAAGTTGTGGATTTTCAACCCCTTTTCAACTCATCTTTATTTGTACAGCGCTTTTACAATGTGGTTTGTGTCAAAGCAGCTTCACATAAAAGATTATAGTGAATTGAAAGTGTCAGTTCAGTTAAGTTCAGTTCAGGTCAGTGTGGTTTACTATTCACTGCTGAGAGTCCAAACACTGAAGAGTATAGGTAAGAAGCAAATACCTTTTAGTCAATTTTATATAATACAGATTAAAGCAAACTATGTTGCACTATTTAAAGAGAACCCCTCCACACACAGCTTCTTTTGACATCCTTTAAGGGTTAATTAGGAGGTCAAACTCCCCTAACCTCCTTTGAGGTTTCTGTTGAACACAAAATCAGATATTTTGACAAATGTTAGAAAGTGGTACTTATTGACTTCCATAGTATTTATTTCCATCATTTATATCTTCTTTTTGTGTTCGACAGAAGGAGTAATCTCATATATGATGAGGTAGTTTTTATTTTCGGGTGAACTATTCCTTTAATATGTTACTCTGAGAGAGCAGTGAGATCATTAACCACTGGATGTATGATATTATTTGTCATTTTTATTTTTTTAAGTTCTCCATTGGTCTCTGGAGTCGCTGTGTGGCTAACATCGCTATGCTATCACACATGAGAAGAGCTCAGACTTGTAATGTTTGCCTTCGCGATGACAGATGTGTTAATGTGGCCACATGTGCCCACAGATCCACATTAATGGATTGACTTCAGACGAAAGTTTGCTTTTTTATTTATTCTTGTGGGTTTTTTGGGTTTCACGAAGATCTGTTTTCATGCTGAAGTTTATTTGTTCTGCTTGGCAGTATGACCACTGCAAATGGAGAAATACATCATTGATAAACAGTGTATTCGGAATCATGTCATACCCAGGGGATTAAAACAAATTACAAATGAGGCCTCAATTGTTTCTTCTATACAATAATGAGATAAAAGAAAACAATTAAGACTTTTAGATTTCAGAAATCTTATTGCGAGTTTCAAAGGAGATCTGTATTAAAACCTGTGTCTGCTTAGGAATAATAATAAAAAACTAGATATGAACTGCCTTCTTTCATCTGAAAAAATATTGCTAAGTTACGAAGTATGCTATCCATCTCAGATGCAGAAATGCTAGTTCATGCTTTTATGACTTCTAGGCTGGATTACTGTAATGCTTTGCTCGCTGGCTGCCCAGCATCTCTATTAACAAACTTCAGCTAGTACAAAATGCAGCTGCCAGAGTTCTTACCAGGTCTAGAAAATATGATCATATCACCCCAATTTTATCCTCTTTACACTGGCTGTTAAGTTTCTTATTGATTATAAAATATTGCTTTTTACCTATAAAGCTTTAAATAATCGAGCTCCTGTTTATCTAACCAACCTCCTGTCTCGCTACAATCCAACCCGCTCTTTACGATCTCAAAACTCAGGGCTTCTGGTAGTACCAATGGTAAAGTCAAGTAAAGGAGGTCGAGCCTTCTCATTTATGGCTCCTAAACTCTGGAATAGCCTTCCTGATAATGTCCGAGGCTCAGACACACTCTCGCAGTTCAAAACTAGATTAAAGGTCTATCTTTTTAATAAAGCATACATTCAATGCATCACTTAGCGGTATGATGCATTGCTCCATGCAGGTTTTTTCATCGTGTTTATATACATTTTGAACAGCAGCTACGCTAATTATTCTCTTTATTCACTTTTCCACCCGGGGATACTCATCCCGAGACCCCCAGAGATTATGCAGTGCCACTGATCCAAGACCTGTGAAGAGATGTATCCTGAGCAGCTGCTGTGGTGGCCATGGAGGAGTGGAGAGCATGAGACTGATTCCTGTGATGCTTCAGGGACAGACTAGTCTTCGCTGACGTCCAGCCTCCGGCGCCTAGACTGCCGCTCTGCACAAAACGTTTGGCCATAGGTAAAATAGTCGTGCCCAACTGAGCCTGGTTTCTCTCGAGGTTTTTTAATCCTTCACTTTCGGCAATTGGTGAAGTTTTTTCCTCGCCGCTGTCACCACTGGCTTGCATGGTATGGGACTTGTAGAGCTGCACATCGATGGATTTGCTCTTCAGTGTTTGGACTCTCAGCAGTGAATATTAACCCACACTGAACTGAACTGACACTTTCAGTTTACTATAATCTTCTATGTGAAACTGCTTTGACTCAATCTACATTGTGAAAGCGCTATCGAAATAAAGATGAATTGAATACTGCATAAGTCAGAATCCAATCTCTAAAAGACTGAAAACATCAATAAGTTTAATTAATAAATGAGATATAATTGAATTAAATATATGAATTTGGCACATTAAGGAATGCATATGAATTACACCAACAACTGAAGAACAAATGCTTGCACACCACTTGAGTGTGAGTAAATGAGTAAATGTTCATTTTTGGGAGAAACTATCTCTTTATGAACTCATCAAATCAGTGGTTGTTCATGAAAATGCATTGAATAAATGTGTCCGATCATCAGAGCTGGTGGATGAAGGCCCACCGATGAGAACATTTACAACTCATTTCACAGCGGATTTGCTTCTCTGACACTTGCGCAATGAACATCACATGAAATGAAATCAAAAAGCCTTTTTTATGAGTCCAACGTGCAGCTTTTGGTGGTGAAATGACGGCCAAAGTTACCAATTTAGCCTAAGGCTTAAAACTCTCTGACGAATACTCTCAGCTCAATCCCAAATACATAAAACCAGTTCACCAAACATCTTTCATCGCCTTCTTTTGCTTTGCATCCATTGTTTTTCTCCATTCGGGCTTCAGCATCCGTTTGGACGGTTTACCTTTCAAACAGCCTCACATCTGCTAAAAGTACAGCAGGAATATGATATATGAAAATAATCCTGCTCTGAGAGCCAGTCACAAGCATCTGGGAATACTTTAATCGCTGATTCATTTGAACAGCATATATAAGACACTGCAGCTCTGTGTCTACCGCTCATCTGGTGTCTAATAAATACTGGATTAAATGAAAATCCCCTTAAACAGCCAGAGAAACAGAAGAACCGGGGCTGTTTAGGAGCAGAACACCTGCTTGAAACATCTCAGAATGAGTTATTCAGCAAAAAGTGACAATTTGCTCATCATTTAATAACCTTAAGGCCCGTGCACACCGAGACATTTTTTACTCGCGCTTTCTGTTGACGTTTAATGCCTCGTGACTAAATAAAGGGCACCAATGTGATTGTGCACACCAACATGCAAAACACCAGGCGCAAAAGCGTCATTTTTAAAAAAAACGCCACATGCTCGTTTTTTTTTGTTTTGACGCACCGCGTTAAAATCTTCTCCACCAATCAGATTGGCACTTTTGTTCACATGCACGGAGCTGCTGAAGTTACAGTAAACAGCACTTGGAGGCACTCAAGCGCAACACTGTCAATGCGAGCGCACATTGAAGAAGATGCCCAGAGGTGTGATGAACGTGGAGCTGCTCATTGCACTGCTGAACAATAATCATTTCTTCATCGCTAGAGCTGAAGCTGCTGCTAGAACCATCCATAACAACAAGCGTGTCAACTTTGTCTTCTTCTTCTGTTACAAGTGGGTGTCAGGAGCTTAAAGTTGTGTAGCGCCATCTAACGTCAAGGAGTGATTTTGCATACTCTTCTGCTCGACGCCAGTGAAAATCGCTTGGGTTTGAATCCGGAAAAACGTCTTGGAAAACGCTGACGATAAACGCAAACGAAAAGCGTCCCGGTGTGTACGAGCCTTTATGTTCATTCTTTAGTAAATCTCTGCAAGCTTTTTTATGTTTCTGTACATTTATTAGGTTTCATTAAAGTTTTATATAATTTGCTGTATAAGAATACTATAAATTTAACTGTATAAATACACAGTAGCTGGAATATAATCCCTCCGTTTATTTCTTCCCCCATTTTCTGTTTAACGGAGAGATTTTTTTCAACACATTTCTAAACATAATAGTTTTAATAACTCATTTCTAATAATTGATTTATTTTATCTTTGCCATGATGACAGAAAATAATATTTGACAATATATTTTTCAAGACACTTCTATACAGCTTAAAATGACATTTAAAGGCTTAACTAGGTTAATTAGTTTATTGTATAAAGATGGTTTGTTCTGTAGACTATCGAAAACAAAATATAGCTTAAAGGGGCTAATAATTTTGACCTTAAAATGGTTTTAAAAAAAAATTTAACTGCTTTTATTCTAGCCGAAATAAAACAAATAAGACTTTCTCCAGAAGAAAAAATATTATCAGACATACTGTGAAAATTTCCTTGCTCTGTTAAACATCATTTGAGATATTTTTAACAAAGAAAAAAAAATTCAAATGGGGGCTAATAATTCTATATCAACTGTATATGAAGAGTTCAGATGCAAAAAACCTCTAAGTCTATCTGACCCCTTTTCTTGTAAATGAGCATTTTCTATCAGGCTCCTCTGATTAGGCTCAGAAGTTTAATTTCATATGTAATGAGAAGGTTATTAGCTAGTAAATAAAATAATATTTTTTTCCATAGATGTCACTTTAAACAATTATTTTGCATCAAAAAATGTAAGTAATTCAATCCATTGATTTTTTTTTTTCAATGAACTCTTTTGCATTACATTATTGAATGCTGAAATGATAAGCTGAATCCTAAGCTGGTGTGTTTGTGTGTCAGAGTGAAGCTTGATTTCAGAAAGCCCCAGTAGAGCTCTGTCTGCAAAAATACTTCATAATTTAGCAGAAGCCCATTGAACAATAGCATGTCCAGAACAACTCAAGCGTCCTTTACTGCTGCACTCCAAAAACATTTCATTTGTGCTCAAGGAGTTTGTGTTTGTGTCTAAACGAACACTCTTTCCACATATGCAAATGTGGGAATCAGAAGCGCAACATCTATATTCATGAAAACCCTGCACTGGAACTAATGACTCCAAACCTTCAGCCTCATTATTCCTCTGATGCAAAAAAAAACAAAAAAAAAAACAGCGGACACTAAACAAATTAATTCATAACACACTCATTCCAACTCTTTCATTATTCCATCGCTTCTTCATTTATGTAAGAGCCAAGTAGAGATAACAATTATATAAATATAACCATCTTTTCTTTTATTTATATTATTTTATTTTCTATTATAATTTATATACTACATATTCAATGAAACTATATATATACATACACAAACTACAGTCCTGCCTCAATATGAACTACAAGTCCCGTCATGCAACACACACACACATCAGCTCTGGATTGCCTCATTTGTACCTGTTTGCACCTTTTGTTGATCATTACCTGTCTGACTACGATTCTGAATAAAATCTGCAAAAGGATCCTCCCTCTGTGGTTACATATATATATATATTTTTTTTTTCTTTCTTTCATTATATTTTGATATCACATTACAATATATATATATTTTTTTATATAGTCAAATTGTACAAAATACAAAATATAACATTCAAACAAATAATGTTTCATATTTCATAAACCCTAAATTACACTCAATGGCCACTTTATTAGGTACACCTGTCCAACTGTTCTTAATGCAACTTTCTAATCAGCCAATCACATGGCAGCAACTCAATGCATTTAGGCATGTGGACATGGTCAAGACGATCTGCTGCAGTTCAAACAGAGCATCAGAATAGGGAAGAAAGGTGATTTAAGTGACTGAATGTGGCATGGTTGTTGCTAGACAGGCTGCCACTCCTGTTAGCTAAGAACAGGAAACTGAGGTTATAATTCACACAGGCTCACCAAAATTGGACAATAGAAGATTGGAAAAACGTTGCCTGGTCTGATGAGTCTCGATTTCTGCTGCAACATTCAGATGGTAGGGTTAGAATTTGACGTCAACAGCATGAAGGCATGGATCCATCCTGCATTGTACCAATGGTTTTGGCTGGTGGTGGTGGTGTAATGGTGTGGGGGATATTTTCTTGGCACACTTTGGGCCCATTAGTACCAACTGAGCATCATGTCAATGCCACAACCTATCTGAGTATTGTTGCTGACCATGTCCATCCTTTTATGACCACAGCGTACTAATCTTCTGATAGCTACTTCCAGCAGGAGAACACGCCATGTCATAAAGTGCGAATCATCTCAGACTGGTTTCTTGAACATAACAATGAGTTCACTGTACTCAAATGGCCTCCACCAGATCTTAATCCAATAGAGCACCTTTGGAATGTGGTGGAAAGGGAGATTCGCATCATGGATGTGCAGCCGACAAATCTGCAGCAACTGCGTGATGCTATAATGTCAATATGGACCAAAATCTCTGAGGAATATTTCCAGTACTTTGCTGAATCTATGCCACGAAGGATTAAGGCAGTTCTGAAGGCAAAAGGGGGTCCAACCCGATACAAGTAAGGTGTACCTAATAAAGTGGCCGGTGAGTGTATATACATGATACATACAAAAATAATATCTAACACTATCAAACAGGTCTTCATTTCTCGTCAACACACACAGAACCTTCCCTAAAAAACAGCATCAGCAGATGCCTCGTCCTCCTCTACAGGTTTAAAACAGTTTCATTTGCTGCAGATCTCCAGTGTGTTTCTGTGTGTAAGCTTTCTGAAGCAAACCTTCACACACTCGTGCATCCAAAGCCAAACCCCAGACTCGTGCTCCACAACATCTGCTTTCTGCATGAGTGCTGGAGAAGCCCCGGCTGTGCTTTTATTGTGCTTTAAAGAGGAGACGCTCCTCCAGAGCACCAAACACATCACAGTGGCCAACAAAAAGAAAACTATAGATATAATAAAATAATAATTGACAGTATTTGAGTGTGTGCACTGTGAATACAGTGTGCATTATGTACATATAAATATGAACATGCATGGATATATTTGAGAAAATGTTTATTTATATTTAGATAAAAAAAATATATATATATATATATATATATACATATATATATATATATATATATATATATATATATGGGGCTGCACGGTGGCGCAGTGGCGCAATGGGTAGCACATTCGTCTTACAGCAAGAATGTTTCCCAGTGTTGGGTTGCAGCTGGAATGGCATCCGCTGCATAAAACATATGCTGGATAAGAAGGGACTAAGCTGAAAAGAAAACCTTCACCTTCAAAATAAGATAATGCTCCTCAACCCTTAGTAACCTAGACATGCAGAGAGGGTTAAATCACGTTCTCTTTTCGGGTCCCCCCTCCCACAAAACACATAAGGACTAATAAGGATTGGCTGGGCCTATTTATGCTGTTAATGACAGCTGTAATTACATATGAATGTGGGAAGCGCCAAAACAAGGAATTTTTCCCAGTCCTTCTCCACTGTATAAGACATGGACATACTTTTTTAAATATACAAGTTTTTTAATTGAAGTTTGCTTGGAGTTCACCAAATATATATATATATATATATATATATATAAATATATATATATATATACATGTATGAATGAATACTGAAGCCAAATCTGGAGTTAAAGGTGCAGTAGGTGATCTGCTAAAATGCTAATATACAACATTTCTGTCTGGTTTTTGAATCTGATTGGTTGATAGTCGTGCAATATTTTGCCAGTAACAGCACTCGTACCACCTCTTCACCCTTGTGCATTACTCCGCCCACATACAGCAACAAGCAGAGGACACTCTACAGTTTGACAAATATTGCTGCTGTTGGACAACGATGTTCTTTTGAGGCTTTTTAGGCAAGAATGTAGTTGTTTAGATTGCAACTATGCTGTTTATTTATAAGGACATAGGCACTGTCCTTATAAATAAACAGCATAGTTGCCTTTTAAATAACTTCTGCATCGACGGCCATTAGCCTGTCATACTGACCAAAGACAGTTAACGTTGTCTATCCACAAGATGGTGACAGAGACCGCATAATAAGCCCTTAGAGGAGGAAAAATACAGCGTAATTTTAAACTACAGCTAATCAAATCATTATTAAACGGTAAGTGATATTCTATGTCAGTCTCCCTCCTTTGTATGTTGTAGTGCTGTATTTATACCATATAATTGTAGTGTATTAAGTGTGAGATGGCACTCGCATATCAGGAATGTGTGTTGTGTTGACAGAAAGAAAGAAGAAATGCCTGCATGTGTTTAGCGTTTTCCTTATCGCAAACACAACAGCAATCTGGTAGTGATTGTGCTGCTTTTTTTGAGGTTAATTATTGTAATATCCCGATTGCAACAGAGAAATATTGTAGACTGTAATAGACTAAAACTGTTGAGAGATATCAGAATCAGAATTAGAAAGAGCTTTATTGCCAGGTATGTTCACACATACGAGGAATTTGTTTTCATGACAGAGCTTCTACAGTGCAACAGAATTCCAGAGACAGGACTAAAAAACAGATAATAAATATATTTAAAATATATATTTAAAAAATATCTCCGTAGATTGATGGCATTTCATGCCGTTCAGCCTTACAATCCTAAAATGTTTTGTCTTCACTTTAGACATTACGCTAGAAAATCATTTAAATACTAGCTCTAAAGTGATGTTGGTGAATGAGCAATGGTTTCTGCTGTTCTGACGTCAGCTGCAGATGTGAATGAACGATGGAAGAAAGTAGTTCCTCACGCAAAAGGGTTTTTAGACTCTCCATGTTTGATTTTCGTTTTTATATACATGATTATGCTGTCTAACTGTTGTATAAACACAATATCACATGAGTAGCAGTGTGATGTGGCTGTATAATAGCACTGAGATGCTAAGGGACTCGGCCTGTGCAACGCACGCCTCCCACCACAGCCACAACGCACTGCTACTCTTGTGATATTGCTTATACAGTTGAAGTCAGAATTATAAGCCCCTGAATTATTAGCCCGCCTGTTTATTTTTTTCGTCAATTTCTGTTTGACAGAGAGAAGATTTTATCAACACATTTCTAATCATAATAGTTTTAATAACTCATCTCTAATAACTGATTTATTTAATCTTTGTTATAATGACAGTAAATAATATTTGACTAGATATTCTTCAAGACACTTCTATACAGCTTAAAGTGACATTTAAAGGCTGAACTAGGTTAATTAGGTTAACTAGGCAGGTTAGGGTAATTAGGCAAGTTATTGTATAACGATGGTTTGTTCTGTAGACTAGTAAAAAACATATATAGCTTAAAGGGGCTAATAATTTTGACCTCAAAATTGTTTTAAAAAAATTTTAAACTGCTTTTATTCTAGCCAAAATAAATCAAATAAGACTTTCTCCAGAAGAAAAAAATATTATCAGACATACTGTGAAAATGTTCTTGCTCTGTTAAACATCATTTTGGAAATATAAAAAAATAATAATAATTCAAATGGGGGCTAATAATTCTAAATAACTGTACACACACACACACACACACACCAAACACACTTGTTGTTGTCAGGCACAATGTTGTCAGGCAGGCAGAACTGTAGCAAAAATTGTGTTTTGAAGCAAAAATGCTCAAGTGTAAACACAGTGACTCTGAAAGGCTTATTCAGCACAGACTGTCAAACTGATGGAGGTCAGAGATCAAGAAACTCTGCTGAGCGACAAGATACTGAAACTGAGGTCAGAGCAGAGACAGGATACACACACGCACACACACACAGAGAGAGAGAGAGAGAGAGAGAGAGAGAGAGAGAGAGAGAGAGAGACA
>CAIGQZ010000217.1:11774424-11807345 GCA_903798205.1 Danio tinwini | reverse complement strand
AACTAACAAAAGAATGAACAGACTAACAAACAAAAGAATAAATGAACAAACAAACTAACAATAGAATGAAAGAAGGAACAAACTAACAAAAGTATGAAAGAAGGAACAAACTAACAAAAGAACTAACAAAAGAACTAACAAACTAAATAACGAAAGAATGAACGAACTAACTAACTAACAAAAGAATGAATAAATGAACAAACTAACAAAAGAGCAAAAAACAAAACAAAAAAAAACGAACAAACAAACTAACAAAAGAATGAACTAACTAACTAACAAAAGAACAAGCGAACTAACAAAAGAATGAACGGACTAACAAACAAAAGAATGAATGAATGATTAAACAAACTAACAAAAGAATGAAAGAAGGAATGAACTAACAAAAGAACGAACAAACTAACTAACGAACGAACAAACGAACTAGCTAACTAACAAAAGAATGAACAAACTAACAAAAGAACGAATGACCGAAATAACTAACTAACTAACTAACTACCAAAAGAACGAGCAAACTAACAAAAGAATGAAAGGACTAACAAATAAACGAACAACCTAACAAAAGAACAAAAGGAGGAATGAACTAACAAAATAACTAATAAAAAACAAATAAACTAACTAATGAACAAAACAAAAAAAACACTAACTAACTAACTAACTAACTAACTAACTAACTAACTAAATGCAACTATTTTAGTGTGGTGTTGGTTTGCAACTAAAGCCAAGCCAACTGAAAACCACATGCATGCTGTAGAAGTCTTACACAATTAATTACAGTTACAGCTAATTACATTTCTTCTGATTAAGCGGCACGTGAGCTTTTCCAACACATCCGAATCTTATCTCCCCGTCTAATGTTCCTCTGGATCTGCATCTGTGCTCCATCCAAAACACTTTCCAGCAGTCTTTATTCATCAGCCGTTCAGCTTTATCACTTCATGATAATGTGAGAAGGTGTTGTGGAGCTCTTGTTCTGCTGTCTGCCACATCTAGAGGTCGTGTCTCTGATAATAACACGTCCCCATGACATGCTTTCACTGAAGTTGTCTTCTTTTCTACCCCTCCGACCCGCTCACACGCCCCTCACGTTACCATACCAACAGACCCAAAACCACTTTTGAAGCCTTATGTTTCACTGAAATTAAATACTGCATGTGCAATTAAAGTTGCATGCAAAATAAGAATGCAGAAAAACAGACCAGCAAACTAAAACACCAACATTCATCCTACATGTCAATGCACAATCATATACATCACATAATGTGCATTAACATCCTAATGCAATAAATATCTTTAGACTGCTAATAATGATTGTAGTTTCCATTGGTTAATCTACCAATTTCTCTGATTAATTCGTTGATAGCTAATAACTCATTTATCCCTCAAGAAATCTTTTGATTAAGATCTGCAAAGGCAATACTATTTTTTTATTTACACTAAAATGATACATAAAACAAACATAAGATATATGAGGTAAAATATGAGACATTGTCATTTTGGTGTCTGCTTATATGTAAATACACAAAAGTGTTTTTTTTTAATAAAACACACGCAGGTGCCTACTTTAACATTTCAATTAATCTTTGTGAAAAACGGTGACAATATGGTTAAAATAATGTTAAATTATGCTACACTGATTCAGTGGATTTCATTTGATCGAACAAATGAATGAATGTTTGAATGAATGGATTAATAAATAATTGAATGATTAAATACAAGAATGAATGAAATAATAATTAAATGAACAAACTAATAAACAAATACATTTTATTTATAAATAAACTAAATAAACTAAATAAACAGACAGATAAATAAATGAATGAATGAATGAATTAATGAAAAATGGATTAATAATTTTATACATTAATAATCAAACAAATGAACGGATTAATAAATTAATACATGGATAATTAAATAAATGAATGGATTAATACATTTATTAAATGAATGCATACAAGAATGAACATGAATGAATGAATACATATATACATAATACATTAATTAACAAATAAACTAACAAAATGAAAGAAAAAATGGACGAATGAATAAATAAATGAACAAAAAAATGCATGAACGAATAAATGAATGAATGAAAAACAGATTATCAAAATAGTACATGAATAAAGGATTAATAAATAAATGAATGAATAAATACAAGACTGAATGAATTAATCAATGAACTAATGTGTGAATTAATTATTAAATAATGAACAAATAAATGAATAAAATAACTAATTAATTAATACACGAATGAATGAATGAATGAAAAATGGATTAATAAATAAATGAATGATTAAATACATGAATGAATGAAAGAATGAACTAATGAATTAATTAATTAATTAAATAATTGAATGAATAAATTAATTAATAACTTAATGAATTAATTAATGAACTAATTACTTAATAAATGAATGAATGATTAAACTAATTAATTGATTAATTTATTGATAAATGCATGAATGAATGCATGAATGAATGCATGGATAGATGGATGAATGGATGGATGGATGGATGGATGGATGGATGGACAAATGAATTATTAAATGAATGAATTAATTGGTAACACTTTACAATAAGGTTCATTAGTTAATGCATTTACTAACATGAACTAATCATGACAAATACTTGTACAGCATTTATTAATTGTAATTCAACATTAACTAATGCATTGTTAACATTCAAGTTCATGCTTGTTAACATTAGTTAACGCACCTTAAATTAACATGAACTAACAATAACTAACGTTAACTAACATGAACAAATACTGTAGTAAATGTATTGTTCATTGTTTGTTCATGTTAGTAAATGCATTAGTAATTAGTAAAACATTAACTAATGAACCTTATTGTAAAGTGTGACCAATTAATTATGAATGAATGAATACAAACATACATAAAGTCAGGACATTTTTGTACAAACAAAAAGATTATACACGATCCCTAAAAAAACTCCTCCATCTTAGTGTTAGACTGTAATGACATAAACAGGCCTTCCTTCATCACTCAGTGCAGAAACGGCAGGACTGAAGCCTTCCCACTGAGCACCAAATTACACTCCTGCATTTGACGAGGAAGATGATGAATAATGTGCTTTCTTCTGTTCTTTAAAGAAGATGAGATCCAATTTTAACTCCATTTTCAGGTCACGTTGTTCACAGAAATTAAATTTACTTTTACAGTTTAATTAGGGGCTTTGAATACAATGAAGGAATTCATTTATTTAATTTATGCTCTGATCCAGATGAACTGAGATTGAGGTATTTGACCCTTTTTTTTATTCACCTTAATATGGCATTACACAGTAATTGAAAATGAAATGTATTATTTTACCATTAAAAATACTCTCTTTTTTGTCTATTTAGTCTTTTTTTCTCCAGCATTGAGCCATAAACCATCCCTACATACTTAAAACAAAGATAATATAGGGAAGATAATATAGGGAGGCTCTGCTCTTTAATGTTTATTGCCACCCTTCAGAGAAAGGGTGATACGTGAGAAATACGTGAGAAATACGAGAAAATACCTTTCCAGGATGATAGCGGAATAGTACTGTAAAATACGGGAGAATCCTGGGAAAAACAGGAGGGTTGACAGGAATGGTAATAGATCATAACCGGTTACTATGTACTGACGTCATTTATCTGATATGCACAGTTTATTTGCGGTACAATACTATGGAGAAGGAGGCGAGAGCGAGTAAATAAAACGATCCTACTTCTTAAAAAGCAGACAATTGTGCACAATTCACTGCTTGTGAGTTTGCTGGACAGTCTTTTACTGACATTAAAGAAGGTACAGCATGAGCCGCTATTTCACTACTAGGGAAAAATGCTGTAAAACCTCTCTTTCACTTTGCACATTGGATCCACTAGCGTATTCGTGAGGTAACTTTTCCTCTACTCTTAGCTGTTAAAGCGATACTTGTGGATCCAGACACGAGCTTGCATGTGGTGCGAGTTTTCTTCACCGCGTCTATTACGGATTACCTGTGATAACCGTGCATTATGTGCATATAGACTGTAACCGCGGCTGTTCTTCCCGCGTCACTTATCGGTAAACAGCACTTTAATTTTTAAAGCCAATCGCAGCGCTTTCTGTTGTTTGGCGAAGGCAATGACCAATCATAGAAGTGTAAGAACTCGCTTGATATTGCTCATATAGCAAGCAGGATAATATTTACATTAGTTTATTTGCTCTAAATGCTCATGCTGTCTTCTGTGCATGTATTGAAGCTTTGTCTAAAACATTCAATAAGACTGTTTTCTTTGAACAGGTAAAATTAAAGGTACAGTTCATATATCTGACTGCTTGTATTAAAGGACAAAATTGTATTACAAATAATATATAAATTTTAAAATATTTATAGATTTTAACACAATTTTTTTCTTCTGTTTTGAAGAAAAAATCTAATTATGTATGGAAAGCATCGACAATGCACCGTGATATCAAATTGAACTGAATCGATGGCATGATAATCATAACCGAACCGTGAGACCAGTGTAGGTTCACACCTCTACAATTCAAGTTCTCGTCCGAATCATGCATTTGTTTTCACAGCAGAAAACATCTTTTCTTTGTCATGCCGTCAGAACAAAACCCAGCCATGGTACTTTATTGCTTCATATGAAATATCTCCATCACTTTGACCCTGTAAATAATGTGCTGTCCGGCTCCCACAATGTTTTCAACTTCATGTGCTGAAATCAGAGAGCAGGAAAACAAATCTGAGCTTTCGATTTTGATAATTTCATTTGACGAATGTTTCTTTTTTTCTCTACTCCGCTCTGCTTTATCCAGTTTCAACAACTGGAATTCATCAGCATGACTGGAGCAGGAGATCTCGCTTTTCCTTATACAGTATTAGACTTTTTGAGATTTCCTCACAACACCGCCTGACCCTCCAAACTCAGCCAAAGGTCACAGCAACACTGAAGACGATGGAACACAGGCTTTATGGCTATTCTGGTTTTCTGCAAATAACACGAAAGGGTCTTTCCAATTATCAAAACAATGAAAGTGTTATACAGTTATATCATTTTTAACTTAATACTTTGAATTGTTCAATTTGAATGACAAAAAAGTTAATACCAGGCAAAGATTAATCGTGATTAACTGCATCCAAAATAAGTTTATTTTGACATAATATACACTCACCGGCCACTTTATTAGACACGCCTGTCTAACTGTTTGTTAACGCAAATTTCTAATCAGCCAATCCCATGGCAGCAACACAATGCATTTAGTCACGTGGACATGGTCAAGACGATCTGCTGCAGTTCAAACCGAGCATCAGAATGGGGAAGAAAGGTGATTTAAGTGACTTTGAACGTGGCATGGTTGTTGGTGCCAGACGGGCTGGTCTGAATATTTCAGAAGCTGCTGATCTACTGGAATTTTCCCGCACAACCATCTCTAGGGTTTACAGAGAATGGTCTGAAAAAGAGAAAATATCCAGTGAGCGGCAGTTCTGTGGGCACAAATGCCTTTTTGATGCCAGAGGTCAGAGGAGAATGGCCAGACTGGTTCCAGCTGATAGAAAGGCAACAGTAACTCAAATAACCACTCGTTACAACTGAGGTCTGCAGAAGAGCTTCTCTGAACAGACAACACATCCAACCTTGAGGCAGATGGGAAACAAAAGCAGCAAAAGTGCCATTCCTGTCAGCTAAGAACAGGAAACTGAGGCTACAATTCACACAGGCTCACCAAAATTGGATGATAGAACATTGGAAAAATGCTGCCTAGTCTGATGAATCTCGATTTCTGCTGAGACATTCGTATGGTAGGGGCAGAATTTGGCATATATAAATTTTTCTATCAATTTTTGATAATTAAAAAATAATAAAAAATGTAAAAAAATATATAAAGAATTAAAAATTTTAACCCATGCAATGTTTTTTTGTCTATAGCCAAAAATATACCCATGCAACTTTCTGGTTTTGGGCTCCCGCATCAGCTTTATTGTACAGTCTCATATAAGGAAATCTGTGCTACACTTGAATGAAGTCTGAGAAAGAACTCAATAACTTCAAGGTCACTTATACAGTATAATTTCACCCTCCTGGAACTTGAAACACACTGCAGACCTGCTTCTTTTTCTTCATGCTCTGTTTCACATTGACACACACAATCCATGACGGCAGAGACCTTCTCAATCACTCTCATCGTGAACATCAACGTCAACCTGAATAAAGTCACAGGTGAGCTTTTCAGACACTTAAGCTCACACACTGACCTTTTGTATGTCACTGTCCTTCAAAAAACACACTCTCCATCTCTCTTTCTGCATGGCCAATGAAAAGCACAGATCTCCTCGTTTGCGGCAAAGTCAGTAATTAGACTCAGTTGTGGTGATTTGTCGCCTCCGGCATGAATCTGTCAGAGACGATTTTTATGTGCATTCAGAAAAACAGAGCGGACTTCATTATGCTGACCGGTCTGACCGCTTCACGCTGCTCTTTCACTTCTGAAACAGACACTCAACCATAAAAAGCCCCACACATTGGTTCTCACAAGGAAAATTGGGATGTTACACAGTACCTTACCAGTTAAATAGAGGTTAAATTAAAGTGTGTCTTATTTGAATTGCAAAACATTTTTTTTGAAACATTTTTTATTAATTCTCAAACAAATCTATTCCTGCAAACACATGCAGGGGAGTCAACAAATCTTTAAGAGTCAAAACTATGGTAATACTCCAAGAATTACCATGGTATGTATGCACAAAACAGACGGTAAATTAAAATGACAGTAAAAAAAAAAAAAAAAAAGATTAGAATAATTTAGATGTTTTGTCTATATGGGTGTGCTAGTGGAAAGTCTGTAGAAAGGTGTGTAAAATAAAGTAATTAAATTAATTAAACTAAAATGTAATAATAAGAAGAATTATTATTATTTTTATTATTATTATTATTATTATTATTATCATTACTAATTATGATAATAATAATAGCAATAATACGATAATAATAATAATTAGTATTTTTGTTATTTAAAAAAAATATAATAATAATAATAATAATAATTTTGTAGAAATATTATTAATTATTCAAACTAATAATTATATTTAAATTTTAATAATAATTATTATTTATTAATAATAATAATATGATAATAATAATAAAAATGAATATTATTATTGTTATTTAAAAAAATAATAATAATTATAATAATAATAATAATTTTGTAGCAATAATATTAATTATTTCAACTAATAATTATATTTCAATTTGAATAATGATTATTTAATAATGTAATAATAATAATAATAATAATAATAATAACAACAACAACAACAACAACAACAACAACAACAACAACAACAACAACAACAACAACAACAACAACAACATACTAATATAATAATAATAATAATAATAATAATAATAATAATAATATTATTATTATTATTATTGTTAATTAAATAATAATTATTATTTAAAAAAATATTATTGGTTGAATTAATTTATATTATTACTATGAAATTATTATTAATCATTAAATTTCGAGTAGAAATAATAATAATAATAATAATAATAATAATAATAATAATAAAATAATTATTCATTTTTAAATTATTAAATAATCATTAAAATATAATTATTAGTTGAAATAATTAATAATATTAGTACAAAATTATTACATTTCTGAAAAAAAATATTATTTTTATTATTATTAATATTATTAATAATAATTATTATTACATTTAAATAATCAGTAATTTTAAAATTAAAATAAAATTATTAGTTGAAATAATTTACATTACTACTACAAAATCATTACCAATTATTATATTTCTAGTAAAATTATAATAATAATAATAATATTAATAATAACCCTTATTATATAGTATAATATAAAAAACATACATACATTTATCCTTAATAAACAAACAGTACAGGGAGAACAAAAAAATCCTATAGTAATATAACAAATTTTTTCCACTCTCAATTTAGCACAAAATGAACTCTTCATAATATATACTGAGGTCTTATATATGCAAAGATAGTCTGTGGCACCTAAAAAACTTCTGCCGTATTATGTGTCCAAATATGTAACCATGATATACTGTATTTGGTAAAGAGACTTAGTCAATAAATAAATGATAAATAAAGGACTTACTCGTTTTTCCACAAAGCAAGTAAGAGCTGCTCGCCGTTCACTTCGATGAGCACTTTCAGTGATGCAGGATGACCCTAAAACCAGACAAAAACACAGAAAAAATTAATAAAGTGCATTTTCACATCAACAAAAATAAATACAAATTAAAAACATCAGATATATAAATGAGTCATATTTCCTGCACATTAATGGAGGCTGATAAAAAGAAGAGCATGTCATTGCCTATAAGAGAAAGTGCTTTTAAAATGATTTTGAATTATACAGTACATTCAAGACACCACATGAAAAATCTAATGTTATTATACCATTTAAATCCAATGTTTGTGATGGGGAAAAAAAGAAACATTTGCATACCCATATGCAATATATTTGCATCAAATACGTTTTATTTCAGCATTTGATGGATGTATAATCTGCTAAAATATCATTCTGAAAAATAGATTCTGAACAGGAAAATAAAAGGGAAGATTGCACTGACTTTGTGGGATACGATACAGGAGTGTGCATCTTCTCATTAGACACCTGTTGCTGCATTAGCATTTCTCAATCTGTTTATATAACGCCCAGCTGATTTAACTAGTTGATTGCCACTTGATGAGATGGCAGCTGATTGGCTGATTACATAATTACACACACCTGTGACACTTCTGGAGGCACAAAAAATATGAGGCAACCCATCACATCACACTGCAATCTGTCTGATGGCTCGACTCACAACATGGTTTTGATTAGTGGTGGGCAAAGCGAGGCTTCATGAAACACTGCAACAGTCGAAGCAAATGTGTCGAAGCTTCGAAACGTTTCGAAACCCCACTCTACGGTGACACCTAGTGGTCATTTTTTATGTATTGCACTGGAAAAGCGTCAGCAAAGAACAGATGAGCAAACTGAGGTATTAAACTCCACTTTGTAAATTAAACCCACAAGTGGTTTAGTGGAGCGGTTAGGGTTCCTGACTACCATGTGGGCATACTGGGTTCGAATCCAGGCTGAGACGGCTCTTTTGAAATGCTTTAATCTCAGTTTGAATTGCTCTGTTCTTGTATCGTTTTGTTTCAACATTGGTCTGACATCCGAATAAGCACTTTGTGAATAAATATGTCTTGTTTTGGTCATAAAACAGGGTTGTTGCTAGATCAGGCACGGTTGTGGCCAGAAATTAACGAGAATTATTTATATTATTCATTAAATTTCCCATTTATTTTATTTATATCTACCCAAAACCTAAACCCAACCATCAGAGTAGGCCTACTGTAAAAAAAATTATTATTGTTTTACAGTTACAAAAACGATGCTGTATTGATGGCGTATCAGCAGCTGTATCCTATCTGGACTACACCATAAAACAGTAACATGATTAAAACACATAAATTTGTGATTTCTGAGTATTTGTACAAGTCGGGATTCAAACCCAAAAGTAATTTGAAGCTCAGTTACAACACGCATGTTCCACTAGGCCATAACAGACAGAAGAATTGTCAGACCCTGTCAGTCAAATGCAAATTCGCCAGGTCTCGAAACGCTTCTGAACTGATCGATGCTTTGAATCGCTTTAGTCACATGACCAAGTGTTTCGAAACACTTTAGTCACGTGACCTGGGTGTTTCGGACCATGCTTCGGTGCAGTGTTTCGAAACACTTGCGCTTCGGGATCTCGACACTGTGTCAAAACGTCAGTTTCACGTCAGACATCCCTAGTTTTGATTTACTGCCTGGCTAAATAGTGCAGAGTTTGCTGTGGAGAGGGAAGGGGAGGGGGTGTTTATACTTACCTTTATTTATGCATATATCCATGTTTATGTATTTTAGTTAACTTTGATTAACTATGACAGTTTGGTGTCTAATGCGTTTTAAACAGTGAACTTATGAACATGCACAGATGTTTATACTTACCTTTTAATGAGTATATGTTGGTTTATGTCAAAGGGGCGTGGCTTCGCCTTTAAAAGGAAAGCTGCGGTCACACTGGACTTTTCTCCCCATAGACTTCCATTCATACGCACGCGAATGTGTCAGACCGGAAACGCAAGGTCATGCATCAGGTTTTGCATTTTACTGAGGTGCAAAGTTCAAGCTTGGTGAACTCTGACCTGCAAAATTGCATCACTTGACTGCGTGAGACCAATTCAGGATCAAAACATGACCTCTCTAAACAGAAATGTAAAACATGGAGCAATCGCTCGCTTTTTTTAATGCCTAATCATCTTGTTTAATCCCGCCCCTTTTCGCAGCGCCGTCCGACAGGATTTCGCAAGCTCAAATGCTAGTGTGACCGCAGCTGGAGCCCCAAACTCAACCTTTGGGTAAGTAGTAATGTGAAGTTTGGATCATTTTACTGACTTAGACCTTTGAGTCTCGTTCATCAAGATGAGCAAATCTTTTTTCGAGTCATTTCTTTCAATTCGTTCAATTTGCCAAAATAACATAAAAATGTTTCGAGATATTTCCAAACACTAATCACACTACAAACAATTCATAACTGGAGTGATTCTATACAATGCAATGCTACTAAGAAAGAGAAAATAATCCTTCATTGTTTACCTGGCGTTTTGTCTATGACTAGCTCTGCTCACCTCTGCATGTCTTCAATTTTAAATTGTTCGTTTACCTGACACTGACAGTCCCATAAAAGCTTAACCAATGTACAGAGTCTGAGCTAGAAACACCCATGATTAGTTACCTTTTTGAGTCTTTAGGTGTGTTCGACTTCATGCAGCGCTGCGTAGACCGATTGAAATCTGTCTTAAAGTGGTGCATGCTGGTTAGAAATTTTGACTGGATTGACGCTACCAGTCAAAGAAGTACCGCGACATCGCTCTGAGATCAGATGACTGATTCAGCCGGTGCAGCATCTGAAGAGTGACTGCACGAGTTGCGATGACGACACCGATATCACACAATTGGCCGAGTTCAACGAATGACAACAATCTCACACAAATTTCAAAACAAACAATTAACTTGTTATACCCCCTCTATCTTGTACACATCATGCTTATTAAAAGACTACAAGTATTTTACTACAGTATCATATTTTGTTAATTTGTTCATGATGACTAGATTGCAGTGGTGTAAAGTAACTAATTACAAATACTCAAATTACTGTGAGTAGTTTTTCTCAGGAATTGTAATTTACTGAGTAGTTTTAAAAATATGTACTTGTACTTTTCCTTGAGTACATTTTACTGCTGTATCTGTACTTTTACCCCACTACTTTCTTTCAACCTGCAGTAACTACTTTATTTTTCTTGTCCATGGGGATTTCTTGTCCTGAGATTCCTGTCTAATCAAATCGCTAATACCGTAGAAGGTAAATCTTATCATAATGAACTACCTCAAGACGTGTGCACTTTATAACTGCAGCAAACTGTTTGGAAGCATTAAAAGTGTCCATGAAGATGTTCAAAATCTTTACGCGCATTGACCCAGAGACTGTTTAGATGCAGGTCACTGATGAGAAGATGACGGATGTTTACTGTATGATGACCAAAATGGCCTTAAACACCCAGCAGGCACAAGCCGTCAGATTGACGTTGAACCCTAAAGTCATGGGGTTTGTTTCATTTGTTTGGAAATGAAAATTGGGTTGACGTCAGAACTCAACGTCAGGCCAATGTCAATGTCCAATGTCTAACCTAAAATCAACCAAATATCAACATCTAATGATGTTACAGCTTGACATTATGTGAACGTTACCCCTATGACATCTATCAGATGTTGGATATTGGTTGCCGTACTTGATGCATAAATGTCAGTATTTGACGTCATATATGACGTTGGTTTAAGATGTTGGCTTTTTAACAATTAACAATTAATTTTGGTCACCTGACATTACAACCTAAATCTAACCTAATAATAATGTCTCATGATGTTGTGTGCCTGCTGGGCAATAACCAAATGCACTACAGAATGTTACGTTTACACACACATGCACAAATTACATGTAAACATATCAGCTTTCGACAGTATAATACTCACTACTCACTACTCTTGAGTACTTTTAAAAAGGGCTACTTTTTACTCATACTCTGAGTAATATTTACAGCAGATACTTTTACTCTACTTGCACTACATTTTTAGGCAAGTAATGGTACTTTTACTTGAGTATGATTTTTCAGTACTCTTTACACCACTGCTAGATTGTTTGCATAGTGCAAACTGTAGCTTTATTCTGCCTTTTGTTTATACAGACTACTGTATACAGCTCAATAAACAATTTAAATGATATATTTTAGTAAATACCCAAAATATGAACTCAAATAAGTCTTACAGAATTGTAATAAAATAATTATCATCATTGATCCTGACACCCATATAATGATTTCTTAACATTCATTCATTCATTTTCTTTTCGGCTTAGTCCCATTATTAAACTGGGGTTGACACAGCGGAATGAACCGCCAACTTATCCAGCATATGTTTTACGCAGCGGATGCCCTTTCAGCCACAACCCATCACTGGTATTCACACACACACACACAAACACACACACACACACACACACACACACACACACACACACACACACACTGATTTCTTAACAAATTAAGTGAAAAATTTTATTACATATAAAAATATATGATTATATATATTTCTTCCTGTTAAGCTGTTTATGCAGAAATTTTTAAAGTGACATTGGTGTACCTGTTCTTTCTGGGAAATTTCTACTAAGTTAAGCTCATTTATTTTGATCCTGTTCAATCTTTTTGCATTAATGTACTTTTTAAAAAATGCTTTCATTATCCAAAATAATCTTAATCATTGTTAAAGACTTAAAGGGCTCCTATGGCAAAAAATCTACTTTTCAAGCTGTTTGGACAGACATATGTGTAGGTATAGTGTATAGACCATCATATTGAGGTGATATGAACACACTCAGTCCTTTTTTATTCAATTTAACAACATAAAAACAGTGGACCAATTGGAGCGGTTTTGAGATCAACCTCAACTTGACGTAGGAGTGCGGTCCCCCCGCCCACCAATATAGATTGACAGGTGCGCATTACCATCTCCTCAGTATGTTGTTTCACGTCCGCAATTTTCAGTGTGTGAGTCAAAGCGACGTCACCAAAGAAACACCCTTGCTCTATTTTTAGATGTAAGGCTCATTGGGCTCAACATTCACCACGTTATCGCTCTCCTCGCCGCCAGTGTTTGTGAGTTTTGGTGGGTTTGCATACATGTGTACTTTTCATTGGGTCTTCCTTAAACTTCAGCGGTTTGCATTTCCCGCGGTCAGAGAAGCTCCCTGTTATCTTAACTAAGTGCAGCTGGAAAGTTTGAGCGCGTTGCCTCACGTGCGTGTCACTCCATTGGAAATAAAGAACTAAAGACGCGCAGCGCCATGCATTTCGCGTTGTCGCGGATGAAAGTGAGGACCGGGAGGGTGTAGCGGATAAAAGTGAGGACCGTAGGGGTTTGCTTACTATTCTGCCGCCTAGGTCGCCTCTATGGACGCGCTGGCCCTGCTCAGGACACTGTTCATATTTCTGCGGCGCCACAGAGCGTTATCTGAACAGTTTCATTTTAAATAACATGCGAATCTGCGCGTCTGGTGTGCCGCGTCGTGGCTCTGAGCGGCGCCGGTGTATGACGCCCTTTAGTTATAGCCTCAAGCAGGTCGCACACCAGAAGCGCCGCTCGGCGACAAGCAGCGTCGCACCATGCAGTGGCATGCATTTCTGAATTCTAAAAATAAGTTTCTATCAGGGGACACACACCGGCGCCGCAAGTGTGCGATACTTTTAACTGTCATGTGCACGCCGTGTCGCGGTGCATCCGGTGTGTGATGCTCTTCAGTCAAAGTTAATTCAGTGTGCTTGGTTATTAGTCTCGGTGTAGGCTACAAGCTCGGAGCTTTAAACTAGCACACAGTTGGCTGTAAAACTATACAAAGACACATGATTCTGTACTCTCTGCTTGGTCTGTGTCTGAGTCGTACATGTACAGCTGAATGCTGGTCCTCTCACTCATGCTGCTTCTCTCTGTCTGCCTGTCTGTAGCCATACACAAAGCGGGGGAGCTCTTGGCTCCGCCCCCTTGTTGGGCGGGAAGTCGAAACTAATTTTCATGTGAAGCAACACGCCCCTAAAACAATGAACTGTGTACACGCCTCCAAAATGGCACTTTTTAACACATCATAATAAAAAAATCTGAATTGTGTTTTGAACTGAACCTAAACTGGCACACTCAGAAGAACCATAATAATAATATTACATCTTAAAAAAGGGGTGAAATAGGTGCCCTTTAATCAAAACACATTGTTTTAGTTTTATAAACATAAATGTAAACCCTTTTTAGCATATTCAACAAGAACTGGAACAGTATTGACATACTATTTAACATCTAGTAGCCTAAAGACTGATGTTTCTACTCCTAGAATTTGTGCTTTTTGTTTAATAGGCCTACTTGTGGATATTTATTTGCTTTTAATAAACAGAGGGCTAATAATTCAAGGGGGTAATAATTCTGACTTCAACTGTATGTGACTGTCAACAGCTCAAAAAATGTGTTTTGGTGTTTCGTGACCCATTACATAGGGAAATTATCTAAACTCTTTGGTCCTTTTTGAGTGAGATGCTAATTCAATTCAATTCAATTAATCTTCATTTCTATATAGTGCTTTTACAATGTAGATTGTGTCAAAGCAGGTTCACATAGAAGATTATAGTGAATTAAAACGGTGTCAGTTCAGTTTTCAGTGTTGAAGTTCAGTTTAGTGTGGTTTATTATTCACTGCTGAGAGTCCAAACACTGAAGCAAATCCATCGTTGCGCAGCTCCACAGGTCCCGAATCATGCAAGCCAGTGGCAACAGCGGTGAGAGAAAAAAACTTCACCAATTGGCGAAAGTGAAGCATTAAAAACCTTTCAGAGAAATCAGGCTCAGTTGGGCATGACCATTTCTCCTATGGCCAAACGTCTTGTGCAGAGCTGCAGTCTAGGTGCCTGAGGCTGATCTAATCTGATTCAATGATCTATGCTAAGCTAAGATAAAAGTGCTCCCACCAGACCCTGAAATTGGTTGAATGGATTCAATAATGTTAAAACTCAGCTGTTCAGGAGAGTTGAGGCTAAAATGAGCCTATTTTAAAAAAAGAAAAAGTGTTGTGTTTCCATTAAAAAGGCTGCAAATGCCATTTCATGTTGGCTTAAGTTGTGTTAATGATTTTATTCACAGAAGAAAGAAGGTCCAACTGCGGCGCTACAGAAAACCTCAAGTCCTCAGATTTACCGACAACGAAAGAAAGCATCTTTCCAGCTTGGAGTGGGCTTTTGTACGGGATAAAATGAATCTGCCATTGTGTCATGGGTCTATAGCTGTCAGGATTAGTTTTATGTTTCAATTCTCTCTGACATTAATTCTCTTCACGCTCTGAAAGTCTGAAAGTATTCAGATTTACTCCGAGGCTCTGAGGGAAATGGATTTAAACCAGTCAGGCGTTGACAAAATACAGCAGAAATAAGCATGAATCATCTGTCTTACATGAAGAGCACTACGCATCACTGACTATGTATGTTAATTATGTGACTACAACCGTGACACATAACACAAAGGTAGGAGATAATGAGAGAATTGTATTTATGACCAAGAATTTATGCTGACCTGCATACAAAGAGAGAAATCCCCCAAAAATATGAACTTCCAAACGTTGCTTTAATGAACATAGTATAGACTTAACACTCACTGTGTTTGTTGGGAAACTGTATAACCACTTGGGACATGTTGGGAGTTTGTGGGTTCGTAGGAGTTCCTGTTCTCTACAACTTGCATTTGTAAATCTCTCATGAACAGACGTTTAGGGGTTGACGCTCTTGTGGATGAAACTTGGTTACAAAACCGCTGCTAACAATTTTGACCTCCATAAATCTGAGGTAAGGCAAACAAATGAAGCAAATTTAACACCATTGTAAGGGTTCCTCCGAGAGGTCTTAAAGTTAAATCACTGCAAGAACGCAAAAACCACAAAGCAAAAAGTGTGAACAAAACATGATGGAGCTTTCAATGGTCTTCAGATGTGACTGGCATTGGCTTATATACTGCACATATTCATTCGCCCCTATTGGTCAGAAAATAAGTCAGAATTTATTTTTAATTTTGATCAGGGATGTATTACAGAAATATCATAATTTTATATTATCCCATCTGTTTTGTAACCATGATAATTTCGGTCAGGACCACATTTAGGAAAAAAGCTATATTACAGAGAATAATTCCTTAAGTGTATTATCTTCTTATTGCACACCTGTTTGGAATACTTGATTCTGATTGGTCAGTCTGGACATTCCAAGTTCCGGCGATACCAATAGCACAGGTTCGTTTGAGTACTTTGAATCATCTTGACCATCAGTTAATATGCTCACATCCATATAAATTTTCAATCTAGAAAATAAAAGTCTACACCGCACTGAGTCGGATCAATGTGCGTAAGGCTGCTGGACCAGATGGTATTCCTGGGCGTGTCCTCAAAGCATGTGCAGAACAGCTTGCTGGGGTATTCACAGACATTTTCAACCTGTCCCTTAACCTAGCAGCTGTGCCAACATGCTTTAAAACCACCTCTATTGTGCCAGTGCCGAAACACTCCAGCCCAACATGCCTGAATGACTACCGCCCGGTAGCACTCACACCCACCATCATGAAGTGCTTCGAGCGGTTGGTCCTGGCACATATGAAAGACTCTCTGCCATCCACACTGGACCCACATCAGTTTGCCTACCGTGGCAACAGGAGCACAGAAGATGCAGTCTCCATAGCACTGCACTCTGTACTCACACACCTGGACAATAAAAACACTTATGCACGAATGCTGTTTGTTGACTTCAGCTCAGCATTCAACACTGTCATACCCTCTAAGTTAATGATCAAACTTAGAGACCTGGATATAGACACGTCTCTCTGTAACTGGGTTATGGACTTTCTGACTAACAGACCTCAGAATGTTAGATCAGACCACATTTGCTCCACCACCGTCACACTCAACACTGGTGTACCACAGGGCTGTGTGCTGAGCCCTTTCCTCTACTCCCTATTCACCATCGACTGTAGGCCTGTGAACAGATCCAACGTCATCATCAAATTTGCAGATGACACCACAGTGATTGGTCTAATCAGCAACAATGATGAGACTGCCTACAGGGAGGAGATACAGCATCTGGCCACGTGGTGCACCAACAATAATCTGCTCCTTAACACCGACAAGACCAAGGAGCTCATTGTGGACTTCAGGAAGGGACGAACAGGCTCACATGATCCCATCTACATCAATGAGATGGCCGTCGAGCCTGTATCATCCTTCAAGTTCCTGGGGACCCACATCTCCAAGGACCTTTCCTGGACCACCAACACCTCCAGCCTGGTCAAGAAGGCTCACCAGCGCCTATTTTTCTTAAGGCAACTTAAGAAGAACCAGCTGTCATCAGCCGTCTTGGTGAACTTCTACCGCTGCACAATAGAAAGCATCCTGACGAACTGTGTCACAGTCTGGTATGGAAGCTGCTCTGTTGCGGAGCGTAAGGCACTGCAGCGGGTGGTGAAAACTGCCCAACGCATCACAGGGACCACACTGCCAGCCATAGAGGACATCCAGAGGAAACACTGTCTGCGCCGAGCACGCAGTATTCTTAAAGATTCCTCTCACCCTGCTCACAGACTGTTTTCTCTCCTGCCTTCTGGCAGGCGCTTCAGGCTCCCCCGGACAAAAACCAGCAGACTAAAGAACAGCTTCTTCCCCAGAGCTGTCTCCCTCTTGAACTCTGCTACCCACTGACTTTTTGCCCCCCTAATACACCCCACTCTCCTCTCCTCATAACTCAGACTCATCATAATCACTGCACTACTTAACATTTGCACATTTAAAAATTGCACATATTCATTGCACTGATTCATTTATTTGAACTGTACACACCTACTGCACATGTACATTTGTAAATTATGTACACACCCACTGTACATATACATTTGTAATTATGTTTATCTATCTGCACACTTCTGATTATTAATAGCAACCTGTACATTTATCCATCTATTGTAAATCTCTGTTCATAGCTAACACAACCTGTATATAATGTTCATAGTACATCCATTTGTAAATATCACCAGAATTTTTCTATAACTGCACTTTATAACTTATACCTGTATCCTGCACTTGCTGCTATTGCACTCCTGGTTAGACCTAAACTGCATTTCGTTTCCTTGTACTTGTACATGTGTGATGACAATAAAGTTGAATCTAATCTAATCTAATCTAAAAATTATCAAATTGGACATGCATTTATTTGTGCAATAAACAATACTGGGTTTAGTTATACTTAAATCACTGGGTAAATAGATGTGTTAGGGATCTCATAATGAATGATATGCATTGATTTGGTTGTGTGTAATAATGAATTGCATGCAATTGTTTTAACATAATGAGTGGAATAAAACTAAAACAAAAAATTTGAAGACCACTTCTGCAGCATTTTCCAAATCTGGGGTTTAAAAATGAGTTTAATGACTTTTATATTCAATATTTATAGCTTTTGCAAGATGTTTAAATGGATTAATCAACCAAAAAATGCTGATTTATTCATAATTTCTTTCAATTTCCATTTATTTTCTATGCAACACAAATTAAGACATTTTGATGAATGTTAGAAACTGTTGACCATTAACACTGTTGGAAAAATGGGAACGCAAACCAGGAGACTCGACAAGCAGAATTCTGTATTGTGACATGTTGGTTGTTTTGCAGTCAAACAGCATCTTAAATCTGTCTTATCAGCATCTTAAAAACTATCACCATAGTTTTTCTTATCACCATAGTTTTTCTATAACTGCACTTTATAACATATACCTATATCCTGCACTTGCTGCTATTGCACTCCTGGTTAGACCTAGACTGCATTTCGTTTCCTTGTACTTGTACATGTACATGTTTAATGACAATAAAGTTGAATCTAATCTAATCTAATCTAAATAAGTCTGCAAGAGCCTACAGGAGTCTCTTAAAGCAACAAGAGTAATCTACAAAGCAAGTCTATAATATGTTTTAGAAGGGGGCAGTAGCTAAAGGCGGAGATGGCTAAACAAAGCATGCAAATTAAGTAGATATGTGAAAGAACCTGCCCAGCCACTGACCACATATCAACAAAAGAGTTTCTTTGACCTGGATGGAAAACAAAGGCACTGTCGTTCAGACCCTCCCCATTGCATTTGCATTATTTTGGCTCAGCCAGTGCTCAGGAAGCAGGACGTTTTTAATGTCTCTCACACCCAGGCTGCTACAGTTTCGAATGAAACTTTTCAGTTATATATCACTGTTAATTTGAAACTATATATTATATAAATTTATATTTCCACAACACCCAGAGTACACTAAAAATTATTCATTGGATTGCATTTTTTTAAGTTAGGTGGTTGCTTTTATTTTTAATATGTATAGCTTTTGCAAGATGTTTAAATTAATTAATCAACTAAAAAAATGCTGATTTTTTTCACAATTTCTCTCAATTTCCAAACTTATATGAGTTTCTTTTTCTATGGATGACAAAGGAAGACATTTTGATGAATGTTAGAAACTGGTAATCATTAACACTGTTGGAAAAACGGGAACGCAAACCAGGAGACTCGACAAGCAGAATTCTTTGAGACATGTTGGTTGTTCTGCAATTAAAAAGCATCTTAAATAATTCTGCAAGAGCCTACAGGAGTCTCTTAAAGCGACAATAGTAGTCTATAATATGCTTTTAGGAGGGGGCAGTAGCTAAAGGTGGAGATGGCTAAACAAAGCATGCATATTAAGTAGATTGGTGAAAGAACCTCCCTAGCCACTGACCACATATCAACAAAAGAGTTACTTTGGCCTGGATGGAAAACAAAGGCACAGTCGTTGAGACCCTCCCCATAGCATTTGCACCACTTTGGCTCAGCCAGAGCTCAGGAAGCAGGAAGTTTTTAATGTCTCTCAAACATTTTATATAAATTTATATTTCCACAACACCCACAACTTATATGGGCTGACTTTAAACACATAAATGAAATATAGTAATGTACAACTGAATTTGTTTGTTTGAATTTAGCTTGCAATGAACCTTTTTTTCAGTGTAGGACAAACACATAATATGGAAGTCAAGTTAAGATTTGGGATTCACAATAATCCCAATCACTTCTCTTTAGAACTAAAAATGTGTGAATTTCCTAGTTTACCTAACCATATCTTAAGTTAAAACATAAGATGAGAAACTTTCTGCAATATGCGCCGCTGAGTCCCAATCTTCATCACTCATTCATAAATCTCCAGCAAAGGAACTGGGAAGGGACTTGCATTACCAAATAATTAATGGTTTCCAACAATAACATCACCTCCCGTCTCAATTTTCTCCAAGACCACCTTGAGGACCCAAACAGTCATTGGTGGACTGGAGCAAAAGGAGGCGAAACAAAAGTTCAAAGTGTCAGAATCAATAATAAATGTCCCACAAGAACAAAACGCAGCTGAGAAGCATCATCCCAGGATTGACGACTGCTGTTGGGAGGATTCAGGGATGCTCTCGTGCTTCTCCAGGAAACTTTACAGGAGAATATCATTATGTCAGTACATGGAAATATGCCAGCTGGGTCACCGAGATGAATAATGATCTGAAAACCACATGTAAAGTTGGATCCGTGGCACAACGGACAGCACTTCAGCCAAACTTCACGTCCCAACAAATTCCCTCCTCTCTTTACTCTTAGATTTACTGCATCCTTTGACTTTACAACATATTAAAAGACAAAAAGGCTATATATAAAAGGGGGGAAAAACATATAAGTCGGTGAAACTTATGTATTTTTTAATGACCAAACTAAATAAATAAGTCATTCATTCACTCTCATGTTATTCCTAACCATTATGATGTTATTTTTCCACATGGAAGACAAGATTTTAACCCTATAAAGTTTACTCGATCACATACTGTATGTTACTCAGAGGCCTTTTAATTATCCAGATAACTATGAAATAAAGCTCTTTCTGGATAACGAAACTACAAAATAACGATACAAAAGCTGTTATTGAGGTGGTACCTTTTTTAAAGTGTGCATTTTTGTATCTACACTGCAAAAAATGCTTTTCTTGCTCAGAGTTTTTGCTTGTTTCTAACCCAAATATAGAAAAAATTCTTAAATCAAGAAAATTTTTCTAGACAAGCAAAAAATATTGTCTTGTTTTCAGAAATAATATGTCAAAATTAAGCAAGTTTTTCTTTAAAACAAGCAAAATACTCTGCAAATGAGGTAAGTAAAATAATCTTATGAAAATAAGAAATAAGATTATTTTGCTTACTCAATTGGCAGATGATTTTGCTTGTTCACACTTAGATAATGCTTGACTTTTTTAGCAGGTTTGGCATGCTGTCCCAGGAGAGAACCCTGAGCTCAGAGATATGTGAGCCCAAGGCTCCCGCCTGGTCAATGAGCATTAGGAGGCATACGAGATCAGTTTTTGATAGCTTCCCAAGAATAGACCGCCAACCATGCCAGTGTGTACGAATTAGGTGCTTGTGACTACTTGTGTTACATGTCTTTAGATGGTTGGAGGAAACTGGCGTACCCAGGGAAAACCCACGCGAACATAGGGAGAACATGAAAACTTCACATAGAAAGTGTCAACTGGCTCAGCTAGTATTTGAACCAACAACCTTCTTTGCTGTGGGGCAACAGTGCTAGCCACTAAACCATTGTGTCGCCCGATCCTAGAATTGAGGAGAAGGGAGAAGGGATGGATGGTGGGTGTCTTCCAAAACGAAGATGAGGAGTGAAGTTTAGGCAGGATATTTATGTTAAATGTGGAATGATCCGATTAGCTAGCTAATGATTAGCGATAGGGACCAGTTGCAGTCAACCCTATCACATGCTCCTCTAGAAATTAGTTTGTGAAACTTCACTTAAAGGAAGAACTCACTTATTATTTTTGAAAACAAGACAATATATTTTGCTTGTCTAGAAAACGCTTCCTGATTTCAGAATTTTGAGAAATTTGGACTAGAAACAAGACAACAACTAAGTAAGATTATTTTTTTTCAGTGTAACAGGTCAACAATTTTTACCTTAAATGTACATATTAATATCTGAAAAGTATAAAAATGTACTTCATATTGCTTTAAGGTACAACGGTGTATCCTGAATATGTATTGCACCTTTAAGGTGCCAATTTGCACCTTTTGATAGCACCTCAGTGTCAGGTTTTGTATTTTTATTTTTGAAAATGAATATTTATTTTCCCTCAATCATTATTTATTCATTCATTCCTTTTCCTTCGGCTTAGTCTCTATTTCAGAGGTCACCACAGTGGAATAAACCAGCAACTATTCAAGCATATGTTTTACGCTGTGGATGCTCTTCCAGCTGCAACCCAGTACTGGGGAACACCCATACACTCTCGCATTCACACACTCATACACAGCAGCCAATTTAGTTCATCAAATTCACCTAAAGTGCATGAGCCCTATCATACACCCAGCGCAATACGGTGCAAGGCGCAACGCAAATATTATTTGCTAGTTTCAGCTTGACACAAGTGTCATTTTGAAGTTTTGCATCACGCTGTTTAAATAGCAAATGCATTTGCACTAATATGTGCACCCATAGGCGTTCTGGTCTAAAAAGGAGGTGTGTTAAGGCGCATTGCTGGTGCGTTGCTATTTTGAGGAGCTAAAATAGACTGTTCAATAGACCAGCTCAAAGCAGGTCTAAAGTCCAGCGCAGAGCTCGTTAGTTGTGAGCCTCGCTTACACATTGCTTAATACACACAGGATGTAGAGCAATACACAAATATCTTTACAAATGAAAAAGAATTAAAGGATTAAAATATTACAAAAAGTATTGCTTTCTAATATATAGCCACTATATATAAATATTTAAACCACTACATCCATGCCTTCATTTCAGGGGGCTTTTTTTTTGTTTATTCAAGACAACTTGCGTTTGTACAATGTTATCATTATTAGCAGTATTATTTATTACATTCATATTTCTATTTGTTTTATTAAAAACAAGCTTAGATTTGTGCTGTCAGATTGTAGACCATATGGGACATAGGACCTTTATTTATACCATTTTATACATAGGAACTGAATTTAGAAATAGTTTTGAAACAAATTTTTGCGCTTAACAAACAAATTTATGTAGGCTAATGGATGTCTGTGCGTACAACACCGTTTCCTTATCCATGAAGGGGAGAAAGAGAAAGTGAAAATTAAGGCCGATTGAAGGAGGCTCATTCTTTATCCTAGCACTGCAGATGCTCTGTTTAACTGTTTTCTCACTAGTGAAGCATTCATTTTTTCCACTTACAAAGTCCGCCATGTAAATAGCAAATGCGCCATGGCGTGACGCAACTGACTCTTAAAGGGAATGAGTGATCAGACTCTAATTGGTTTAATGCACGTTATGCTCAAAACACACCCAGAACTCATTAAGAGAATAAGCTCAACCCTGTTAGACCATGCGCCGTGGCGCAGAGCATGTTTTTCTGTCCTTAAAATAGCAAAAGTGGATTCTGACACACCCTTAAAGCTTTTGTGCCCTGGGCTTTAGACTTTGCACCTATATTATTAAAATAGAGCCCCATGTGTTTGAACTGTGGGGGAAACCTGAGCACCTGAAGGAAACCCATGCCAACATGGAGAGAACATGTAAACTAAACACAGAAACGCCAACGGGCCCAGCCGGTACTCGAACCAGCAACCTTCTTGCTGTGAGGCTACAGTGCTAACCAATGAGCCACCATGCTGCCTTCAATCATTATTGTTTTCATTATTGTTTTATTTTGATTATCAAAATAAGCATTTAAATATCTTACAAAAAACATATTTTAGGATATATAAAACAACACCTATTATTTCTATGATCTGAAACAGCCTGCTATAGGGTTATAAAGATCTATCATTACAACATATTAGAATTTCACCCTTCATTTTTTGGCCAAATAAATAGCAGCAACTACACTAAAATACAGTAAAATATTGTAAAATACTAAAACAATGTTCAGTTTGGGTCTAATATAAATCACAATCCACAATTCAACAAACTCTCACTAGTTCAAGGGCCTTTTCCCCTTCATTATAATAGCGAATCCCCACACAAACACACACAGATCCCTTGGTGGTCCGATGTACTCCTTATGTACATCGATAATTGTATTTATTGTATATTCTTTTTACAACTCTATTTTTTGTATTTTTGTTTTTATATTATATGTTAGGCACCTAGGGTCTGAGAGTAACGGAATTTCGATTCTCTGTATGTCCTGTACATGTGGTTGAATTGACAATAAAGCTGACTTTGATATATATATATATATATCACATATATAAAAAAACATATCAAAACCTATGTTAAAACATACGTTTATATAGGTTCTTTCTGTGTGGGTGTTATAGGAGAAATGACTATGAATAATAAACGGCGGAAAACACGTGAACTACTTGCTCTACAAACAAGTGTTCATGACTATACATAAAAAGTAGAATAATATAATACTAAAATATCCGTTTGCAACATCAAGCAGCAGAACGAGCTGTTTTTAATGTCAAAAAATCAATGGAAGTGAATAAGACCGGAAGTCATGAGGCAAAAAGATTTGAACGGCTGCGCCTGCTCGTATGCTAAGAATAAGGTTAATAATGGAGTTCTGATGTAAATGTTATACTGAACTAGAACATTGAAAATGGAGACTTTTAGGATTTCCCAATGACTTACCAGTGACTTGATGAGACTAACCGGTCTCTGCTGTCCTCCAATGAGCAGGTATGGCTCAATCACCTCATAATGCTCTGAAGTCTTGTGTTGATCCGGGTAGGCAGCTGAAAATAAAAGACAAGAAAATATACTTGAGAGCAGTCTAGGCATTCAATGATTGACCAAATAATCCTGCTTAGCACTACACCACAAAAATGTTTTTTTTTTGTCTTGTTTCTAGTCCAAATATCTAAAAATGTTCTAGACAAGCCAAAAATATTGTCTTGTTTTCTGAATTTAAATGAGTTTTTATTAAAACAAGCCAAATAATCTGCCAATGGGGTAAGCAAAATGTCAAAAAGAAGAACAAGATTATTTTGCTTACCCCATTGGCAGATAATTTAGCTTGATTTAAGGAAAAACTCACTTAATTCTGACACATACTTTCTACAAACAAGACTAGAAAAATTAAGAGTAAGAAAAAGAAATGCAGAACGTCATGGTGGTGCAGTGGGTAGCACGATCGCCTCACAGCAAGAAGGTCGCTGATTGGAGCCCCACTTGGGTCAGTTGGCATTCTGTGTAGAGTTTGCATGTTCTCCCCGTGTTGGCGTGGGTTTCCTCCGGGTGCTCCGGTTTCCCCCACAGTCCAAACACATGTGCTATAGGTGAATTGAATAAACTAAACTGGCCATAGTGTGTGTGTGTGTGTGTGTGGATGCAAACGTGTATGGGAGTTTCACAGTGTTGGGTTGCAGCTGGAAGGGCATCCGCTGTGTAAAACATATGCTGAATAAGTTGGCGGTTCATTCCGCTGTGGCGACCCCTGATTAATAAAGGGACTAAGTCGAAAAGAAAATGAATGAATGAATAAAAAAATGCATTGTTTAGTGTGCATACTTAAAAATCTTTTTCTGAGGGGTTTTCTTCAGTCTGTGCTCAGTAAAAATCTCTTTTGTGTTTGCAGGCTGTCACAGTGACGCCATAAACACAACATTGTTAATCAATGCTTTTAAACATTGGGTTTGCATGACGACAATCTCCCTGGAAACTGCAAGCATCTATTTCTGCAATGCTTTTCTTACTAGTTTTTGTCTCGTTTCAAGTCCAAATATCTAAATTCTTAAATCAAGAAGCATTTTCTAGACAAGCAAAACATATTTTCTTGTTCATTCATTTTCTTTTCAGCTTAGTCCCTTTATTAATCAGGGGTCGCCACAGGGGAATGAACCGCCAACTTATCCAGCATATATTATACGCAGCGGATGCTCTTCCAGCTGCAATCCATCACTGGGAAACATCCACACACATTTACATAAACACTCAATTTTAGCATGCCCAAATTCCCTGTACTGCATGTCTTTGGACTGTGGGGGAAACCGCAGCACCAGGAGGAAACCTACGCATACCTGCCAACACTCCCGTTTTTCCGGGGAGTCTCCCGTATTTCAGACCCATCTCCCGAAAAACTCTCGGAATTTCACCCCCCCCCCCCCCCCCCCCCCCGCCCTCCCCCCCCCCCCCCCAATCAACCACCCCATCTCCCCAAACCTCTCACCCCACACACACTCTTCAGTTCACGCACGCATCACCCCTAACCCCCACCACCCCCACTCCCCTCCGCTCTCACGGAATTTACGAACCAAATGTTGGCAGGTATGAACCCACGCGAACACGGGGAGAACATGCAAACTCCACACAGAAATGCCAACTGACCCAGCCGAGGCTAAAAACCAGCGACCTTCTTGCTGTGAGGCAAACGTGCAACCCACTGCGCCAAAGCATCAGCATATTTTCTTGTTGTCCCAAAGAATAAGTAAAAATTAAGTGACTTTTTCCTTAAGCGAATTCAATTCACCTTTATTTCTGTAGCGCTTATACAATGTAGATTGAGTCAAAGCAGCTTCACATAGAAGATTATAGTGAATTAAAACAGTGTCAGTTCAGTTTTCAGTGTTTAAGTTCAGTTCAGTTTAGCTCAGTTCAGTGTGGTTTAATATTCACTTTTGAAAGTCCAAACACTGAAGAGCAATTCCATCGATGCGCAGCTCTACAAGTCCCGAACCATGCAAGCCAGTGGTGACAGCGGCGAGGAAAAAACTTCACCAATTGGTGAAAGTGAAGAATTAAAAAAACCTAGGGAGAAACCAGGCTCAGTTGGGCACGTCCATTTCTCCTATGGCCAAACGTCTTGTGCAGAGCTGAAGTCTAGGAGACTGTTCTCCGGAGGCTGGAGAATAATGGACATCCATCGTGGAGAAGCAAAGCAAAATAATATTGTTTTCGCTGGCAGATTATTTTGCTTGCTTTAAGGAAAAACGGACTTATATTTGTCATATTATTTCTGAAAACAAGACTATATTTTTTCTTGTTTAAACTACTGAAGCTGAAAAATCACAATTCTTGAGATTTTTTTAGGACAACTTAATTGCTTTAAGTTCAATCAACTTAAATGTGTTATGTTAGCTTAATCAGTTTTTGCTGGGACAACACGAATGGATTGTGTGGAACGCTGCATTTTTTTCAGTGTACTTGTCAAGAAAATGCTTCTTGATTTAAGATTTTTTATATATTTAGACTGGAAACAAGACAAAAACTCTAAGAATTTATTTATTTATTTATTTATTTTGCAATGTGGCCTGACTGTATTTAGATCAGACCTCTTTGATGACCTAATGAAGCTTATTTCTGTGCCCTCATATGCTATTTACAGTAAATGTGATTTCACACATACTTTACACACGTTCCCTTCTTTACAGTACATTCATTCATTCATTTTCTTTTCGGCTTAGTCCCTTTATTAATCAGGGGTCACCACAGCAGAATGAACCACCAACTTATCCAGCACATGTTTTTCATGCAGCAGATGCCCTTCCAGCTGCAACCCAACACTGGGAAACACCCACACACTCTTGAACACACCCACATACACTACGGCCAATTTAGTTTATTCATTTCACCTATACCGCATGTGTTTGGACTGTGGGGGAAACCGGAGCACCCGGAGGAAACACGGGGAGAACATGCAAACTTCACAGAGAAATGCCAACACGAACCAGTGATCTTTTTGCTGTGAGGTGATATAGGCGCCTTAGATGTCAAAGAAACATTAAAAAGAGCTGTAAAATAATAAATAAATGAAATGAAATAAAACATTTAGCAGCCTTAAAAGAATTTAAAGCTACTAAAAGTGTATTTATATGGAAATAAAATTGCTATATTAAAATATGCATGTATCAGACATCATATTTCTCACTCTAATGGAAATTCTCACACATACATTGGCAAAGGTCATTGCTTACAATGAACCCGTTTTCAGGCAATCTTGAGCATATACACTGAGGGAAAAAAGTATTTAATTACACTGTGATTTTTCAAAATCTCCTACTTAGAAATCATGGAGGGGTCTGGAATTTTCAGCGTAATTGCAATTCAACTGTGAGAGACAGAATCTAAAAAAAATCAGGAAATCACATTATATAATTTTTTAACAATTTATTTGTAAATTACTGTGTGAAATAAGTATTTAATCACTTGAGTCAAGCATTTTAAATATTTAGTACAGAAGCCTTTGTTAACAATTACAGAGGTCAAAGGGTTCCTGTAGTTCTTCACCAGGTTTGCACACACTGAAGGAAGGATTTTGTCCACTGATCTTCTCTAGATCTGTCTCAGGGTTTCAGGGCTGTCGCTGAGCAACATGGAGTTTCAGCTCCCTCCAAAGATTTTCTATTGGATTTAGATCTGGAGACTGGCTAGACCACTCTAAAACCTTGTTATGCTTCTTACGAAGCCACTCCTTGGTTTTCCTGGCTGTGTGCTTTGGGTCATTGGGTCATTGTCACACATTGGCTGTGTGCTTTGGGTCATTGTCATGTTGGAAGACCCAGCCACGACCAATCTTTAATGCTCTTACTGAGGGATGGAGGTTTTTGCCCAATTTATCCATCTATTGTAAATCTCTGTTCATAGCTAACACAACCTGCATATAATGTTGATAGTACATCCATTTGTAAATATCACCATAATTTTTCTAGAACTGCACTTTATAACTTATACCTGTATCCTGCACTTGCTGCTATTGCACTCCTGGTTAGACCTAAACTGCATTTCGTTTCCTTGTACTTGTACATGTGTGATGACAATAAAGTTGAGTCTAATCTAATCTAATCTAATCTAATCTAATCTAATCTAATCTAATCAATATCTCACATGGCCACGTTCATCCTCTCCTTAAAACAGTGCAGTCATTCTGTCCCCTGTGCAGAAAAACACCCCAGAGCATGATGCTTCCAGCCCCATGATTCTCTGAAGGTATAGTTTTATTGGAATGATACACATCATTCTTCCCAAAGACCAAAAAGTTTTACTTTGGTCTCATCTGACCACAGGACTTTCTCCCATGAATACTCTGGACCATCCAGATGGTCCCTGGCAAACTTCAGATGGGTCTTGACATGGGCTAACTTAAGCAGGGGAACCTTCCGTGTGATGCATGGCTTTAAAACATGACATCTTACTGTATTACTGATAGTACCCTTGAAAACGGTGGTCCTAGCTCTCTTCACGGCATTGATCAGCTCCTCCCGCATAATGTTGGACTAATTCTAGACTATTCTTGGCATCATTAATACCTCACGAGGAGAGATCTTCCGTGGGGCCCCAGTCTAAAGGACATTGACAGTCATCATTAGCCTCTTTCATTTTCTGACAATTGCTCCAACAGTTGCTCTTTCTTGGCAATTGCCCACTAGCAGTTTCAGCTTTATGAAAGTCTACAATTTCATCTCTTGTGTCTTTTGACAGCTCTTTGGTTTTGGCCATGTTTCTACTTAGACTTTTGACTGATTGTGGGGTGCACAGGTGTCTTTATGACAGCTAGTGACCTCAAACAAGTGCTACTAAATTAGAATCATGAGCAGAGTGAACAGGCATAGTAATGAATACTCATTACTTAAGTAAATGTTTCAGGCCATACTTCTTTACTTTTACTTGAGCACAAAAAAATGTACTTCAAGTTTTACCAGAGCCTTTTTAAACATGAGTATCTGCACTACTTGGGTAAAGGATGTCTGTACTTTTGCCATCTCTGAATAAACTCAAAAATATATATATTAAAAGGGTGTGTTTTCTACAGGTGGTTTGTCAATCCCACTCACCTGTGTGAGGCACACTGTTTGAGGTTTGTGGTTTACAACAGGGCAAAGATAAATAAATAGCGCTTTACAGCATTACAGATTTATTGGTAGTCTTTAGTTATTTAGGTAAATTAAATGAAAAATAACACGGTGACTCAGAGGTTAGCACTGTCTGTGCTGGGCCAGTTGGCATTTCTGTGTGGAGTTTGCATGTTCTCCCAGTGTTGGTGTGGGTTTCCTCCGGGTGTTCCGGTTTCCCCCACAGTCCAAACACATGCGCTATATGTGAATTGAATTAATTAAATTGGCCATAGTTTATGAGTGTGTGTGTGTTTGTGTGAATGAGTTTGTATGGGTGTTTCCCAATACTGGGTTGCAGCTGGAAGGGCATCCGCCTGTTAAAAAACATATGCTGGAATAGTTGGCGGTTCATTACGCTGTGCTGACCCCTGAATAAGCTGATGGAAAATAAATGAATCAATGAATAACACTGTATAGTACTTATTGTGTAAATAAATAAATACAATTTATATTTGTTAAAGCTACAATTTTACTTAAAATGTTCATAACATTTACAAGTTCAAAAAATGAATGCAAATGAAAACCTTTCCGTCTCTATTATGGTTAAACTTTCTAATTAATCCACTATGCAATTACTCCTCACTCGACAGACATTGCAGATCCTGCCAACTGACTATTCCAGATACGATTCCTAAAACGATATATCGTGCACCCCTAATAGATAGACAAATACAGCCAAAGCTGGAGTAATGATGCTGAAAATTGAGCTTTGTCATGACAGAAGTAATTACATTTTTCATCATGATAACATTTATTTTAAACTGTAATCTTATTTCACAGTCTTACTGCTTTTATTGGATTTTCAATCAAATAAATGGAGCCTGATAAATGAACATAAGAAAAATGTTTCCTAAATATCTCTCTCTCTCACACACACACACACACACACACATTATATTATTTTATCTCAACCTACTATTCATTTGATTTGCCTTCCCTGGTTAGTCGCATCTCTCTACAGTAGTTCTGGACCGGTGCCTGCATTTCTTTACAACTGTCAACAAATTAGTTTCCTCCCAGACAATATACAGTTTACCACAAACACGGCAACAATGCAAACACATTTACACTCGCTGAACCCACTGACACACACAAACACGCTCTAAGCATTTATCAAGAATGACACCAGCAATGCAATTTGCTAATCATGCATGAAAACACTTCATTATGCGCTGACGGCCAAGCTGTTAAGAGTGCAGTTTACAATACAAGCACACTGAACGCTACTCCAAACAAAAGAGTTCACTGACAGCTCCGTGCCACCAACTTATTTATCTTCATTAAATCTTCATAAACAACTGCAACATCCTCTTTGTGTTAAACACACATCTTTGATTTATAATGTATGCAAGTGAACAAAGTGAATGATTACAGTTCAACCCAAGATCTTTGTTAACATGCATTTTAGTTCTTGAAAGTTGGTTCTTGATTATCTATTGCAGTGAAAAATCTACTTAGGCTCATTGGCAATATGTGCCCAGGACTACATTTTTTTTAGAACCAACAAATATACCCTGGACTATGGTTTCTTGCAGTTCTTGTTTTCACAAATCCACTAGAGGGCGCTGTGTACAGTCAAACACCTTGTTGGGGCACAATCAACCCACACTTTAAAAATATCTGATAATTAAAAGTTTCCATATTTGTGATTTACAAGTGTTTTCCATATATTTACGGTTGTGAATTGTATTATGGGATGTTAATTTCTGCTCTGTTGATTTTTGATGTTAAAAATTCAACCACAGTTTAACAGAGATAATTTTATTGACACTTTTGAGTAATTTGAAATAGTATATAATAGTAATAGTAATAAGAAATAATATGTACACTGTACAAAATGGCCGTGAACTGTAAAAAGCTGTAAAAATCCTACAGTAAAAATCTGTAACCTGGTTAACAGTGTATTTCCTTAATATATACAGCAAATAACTGTAAATTGACTTTTCCAGAATTCACTGCATGGCGCATCACTTTTTATGCTTTTTGTTGACATTACTATGGACTTTATGTCAAAAAAACTGCCTTCTTACATCTGAGAAATATTGCTAAGTTACGAAGTATGTTATTCATCTCAGATGCAGAAAAGCTAGTTCTTGCTTTTATGACTTCTAGGCTGGATTACTGTAATGCTTTGTTCGCTGGCTGCTTTTCTCTCTTTCAAACCATTCTCTGTAAACCCTAGAGATGGTTGTGAGTGAAAATCCCAGTAGATCAGCAGTTTCTGAAATACTCAGATCAGCCCGTCTGGCACCAACAACCATGCCACGTTCAAAGTCACTTAAATCCCCTTTCTTCCCCATTCTGATGCTCGGTTTGAACAGCAGCAGATCGTCTTGACCATGTCCACATGACTAAATGCATTGAGTTGCTGCCATGTGGTTGGCTGATTAGAAATTTGCGTTACCAAGCAGTTGAACAGGTGTACCTAATAAAGTGGCCAGTGAGTGTATAAACTAGACATTACAGACTAGGATTGAACACCATTTTTGAATTTTCTATATATCTTTAAAAGCTTATGTGGAAAGATGGCCCATTACAGAATTACTGTGTTTATTTGGAAGACAGTAACTCTAATAATGGTGCAGTGTGATCTTTGACACTTTGCAGACCTTTTACATTTACAAACAGCTTCATTACATTGGACATAAAAGGTCAAATGTAAAAAGGCATAACAGTTTCATCCAATTATGCCTTTTCAGTCAGATTTGATTGCTCGTGTAGACTTACAGTATGTAGACAAATCTGGGGAATTCACTAGGTTTCAAAATACTTCCAAACTAGACCCGGTTTGACCAGCTGGCATGAGCATGTAAGCGTGTATATGTGTGTGAGAGTGAGTGAGTAAATGTGTGTGTGTGTGTGTGTGTGTGTGTGTGTGTGTGTG
>CAIGQZ010000217.1:11748769-11768182 GCA_903798205.1 Danio tinwini | reverse complement strand
TATATATATTATTTTATAATTATTTAATAAAATATTTTTTTATTAATTTTTTTAAGAAACCTTTAGGATGGCAAGATCAATGATGATAATTATTTTATTTCAAGTCTGCAATACTTATTTGAGATAATATTTAGGTTATTCACTAAAATACATCATTCAAATCGTTCATGGAGCTGAATGTAGTAAATAGCCTGTATAAAAAAGGTAAAAAATAAACCTGTGCAAACAATTTAGTGTAAGGAATCAGCAATCCTGTATTATATTATTATGTGGCCAACAATAACAATATAAAGACAGTCTCTAATTATTTAATGAGCAAGGCTAATCTGAAGCTGATACATTAACTTATAAAGCACACAACACACCAACACGGATCTTAAAATGAAACAAAAGTTTATTGCTACTCTATAACACAACGTACTAACCTAGATAAAACAAATGCACATACATACACACACACAAGCAGTTTGAGGAGAGTTATGACGGAGAGCGTGTAAGGATTCGACTTCTAGCATTTGCTAAGTTCTTAGCATTGCAACCTGAGAGAAACCATAAAAGCAAAGAATTTCGCTATTCTTTACTACTTAAATATAATTCACACCAGTTTCAGCAATGGATAGAAACATTGTTTGTGTTACTTGCGGTATGATGGAATTTTGGTTTCCTCGACTGGTCCAAAGAGAGATCTCAGCGGAGCTGATTGGTCGGCGTAGCAACTTCAGCGACGTGCTGGAATTCCCTCATCGGTGGAGGGGGGTTTCCTTACTTTCAGGGAATTTTAAAGTCGGTTGCTAGGGATACGGATGTTGGACGAGGGGGTTTCAAGTTTTGGTCTCGTGGAGTCCTTCCTGTCCTTCCTGGAGTTTCGTCTCTTTGCGGAATTCTGTAGTTATGGCAGTGTTTCAGAGTTCTGATGAATTGACCCGATGTTTTGTTATTGAATCAGGGGTCGAGTGGGCAGCAAGTGAATGTTGCGGTTTGCTCCGTGATGCAACGAGGCTTCCGGCGAGACGATGTAATGGCCAGCACGAGAAGAGCAATGTCCGGACAGTGACAACAGAGACGAGCGGCAAAGACATGGCAAAAGACGACGTAAAACTTTCATTGTTTAAAGTTTTATAGGTTTGGATATAGGCGTGGCCTACACAGGGATTGTCCTATAAGAGAAGCTGCAGGGTGGGATCACACCCCCATTCCCTCCTCTAGGTGGTTGGGTTAGCACTTCATGTGAGAATCATGCATTACCTGCCTTTAATCGAAAGCTATTAAAATAAAGTTTTATAACATGGAAACTTTTCATAGTAGGGTTTCTTCCTATAAACCAATGCATTTGAAACTTTCTTGGGTTTCAATAGATACCAAATATGAAATGTTTCACAAACGTTCTGTAGATTTCATGCAACAGCAGCAGCTATAACTCATTACCGATCTATAATAGTTACGTTAAACACATGGAACATTTACACACAAAAACCTACAGAAACGTAAAATAAGCATACATTACTCAAACAAACACAGTTTAACTTGAATGTCTGTTTAAACTTTGGAAGATTCTGATCGCTTATGTGTCCACATTTCTAAGGATGTTTAGTCCCTCGCAGACGCAGGTCGCTGTGTAAACCAAAAGGTAAAGTTAATTAGCACATGTTCGTGATCGCAACTGGCAAGTGGTCCTGTGGATTGCCTTGCTGCGTGCCTGTGGGTTGCTTCGAAATTGAAATCATAGCTCAGACACGTAGGCACCGTTCAATCTTTTAAGAATAATGTGGTTTGTGATTTTTTCAGTTCGTGAAAGATCCCTTGACTCCCACACTAGCCTTTATAACCAGATTATTTAACAAAAGATGATAGTGCAGTAAAATATTTGTAGTCTTTTAATAAGCATGATATATAAAAGATAGAGAGGGTGTGAAAAGTTAATTGTTTTGAAATTTGTGAATCAGAATTTGTCCAATATTTAACCCGAAACACGTGGTTGTTGTCATGCAGTGAATCCAGCCAATTATGTAATATCAGTGTCGTCATCGCAGCTCCAGCAGTTGCTCTTCAGATGCTGCACCGGCTGAATCAGTTGTCTGATCTCGGAGTGCTGTCTCTGTACTTTGATGGCACATGTGACAGTCACGTGGCCTCGGTGCAGCGTCAATCCAGACAACATTTCTAACCAGTATGCACCGATTTCAAGTCGAACGCACCTATTAACCCTCCCCAAACCTTTTCCCCCATCTTTCTGAATAAAATGCCTACTTTACTACATCCAATCAGCTGGCAGTAGAGAAAAACAAGCCTCGCCCACGGTTTTCTCCTTTAATATTATGTTTCTGTAGGAACTGCATCACAATACGAAAAAAAAAAATGGTAGCAGCTTCTGGTTCATGCAGACTTTAATAGAGAGAATTTATCCATATACAAAAGTGCTACCCTTGGAAAATACATTCAGATTCTCTCATCTACCCTTAGTGATCCACAGATTTACAAGCCACGCTCCGCTTGTTACAGTAACAGCATGAATAAACCGACCAAGCAGTCAAACTAACACTAACCAGCACAGTGATCTCCATCTCAGGCCCGCCGCAGGAAGAGTCCAGCATAAATACAACATGAACTGAAGCAACGACAAGTATAATCTAGCAGTAAATGATGATCTTTGCTGGTCGGCTCATGTTTTTCCAGCACGCAGGTAAACACTAATGGATCCCTCCGAAAACACCTGCGGCTCCCGGTTAAAGAGACGCGTCCTGCTGCTCACATGCATTTGATTAAATATGTAAAACACAGGCGACAAGCTGAGGACTCTCCACAGGAACACAGAGAAAAACTGAAGAAAGCCCAAACAGATGCTGGGAGGAAAGAAATGGGCCACGGTACAGGTAGACTTCAAGAGAGACTTCACTTTGCCTGGAGTGGTTTAAAAGATGCCAAAGACAAACTTTACATGCCAACGTCTTTACATTGGAAACAAATGTATGATAGAAGAAAACACAGGCCTACTTTGAGAAGAAATATAAATTTATTAATACATCTTCAGTGGAGCATCACGATGGCACAATGGGTAGCACAATCGCCTCACAGCAAGAAGGTCACTTGTTTGAGCCTTGACTGGGTCAGTTGGCATTTTCTGTGTGGAGTTTGCATTTTTGCGAGTGGGTTTTACTCTGGGTGCTCCGGTTTCCCCCACAGTCCAAAGACATGTGGTATAGGTGAATTGGGTAAGTAAATTGTCTGTAGTGTATGTGTGTAAATAAATGTGTATGGATGTTTCCCAGAGATGGGTTGCAGCTGGAAGGGCATCCGCTGCATAAAGCATACAAGTTGGCGGTTAATTCCGCTGTGGTGACCCCAGATTAAGCCGACAAGAAAATTAATGAATGAATTTTCAGTGGAGCAAAGAGTGTGTGGTCAGTACTAAGGCTAATTTATACTTATGTGTCAAGTGAATGCAGTAGGTAATGTTAAAATGTTAAAAAGGGCAGCACGGTGTCTCAGTGGTCAGCACAATCGCCTCACAGTAAAAAGGTCGCTGGTTCAAGCCTCGGCTGGGTCACTTGGCGTTTCTGTGTGGAGTTTGCATGTTCTCCCCGTGATCGCGTGGGTTTCCTCTGGGTGCTCCGGTTTCCTCGACAGCCCAAACACATGTGCTATAGGGGAATTGATGAACTAAATTGGCAGTAGTGTATGAGTGTGTGTGAATGTGAGAGTGTATCGGTGTTTCCCAGTACTTTGTTGTGGCTGGAAGGGTATACTGTCACAATGATATACACAGGAGACCCAAATGCAAGTGAATGCAAGATGATTTATTAAAGAGTCACAACTGGTATAGATCTCACCAGATATAGTGTGGAGCAAGGGTGCTCACACCAGGAATTCAACACGCTAAAACAGTGGTAATAGTTAATCCGAGAAACAGCCGAAGTGAAGCCTCTCACTGATATCTCACCAGATATCAAGGGAAGGGGAAGGTAGTGCTATGGAGCAACTCTCAAGGAAATCGTCACGTTTACCAGGGGTAAAGTTCATCAGAGTAGCGATTCGGGATGAAGTCTCTCACTGATATAGTTGTCAGCAGTGCAGGCAGTTGTAATAACATCAATGAAACGGAGACATGCATAAGTTCCAAATATAACAGACTATGGCGAAACACCACCACCAGATCGAGCGAGAGCACCTAACAGGAAGCAGACACAGGAGTGAACAAACAAAGGACTGATAACGCTATCTACAAAACACTGAACATATATATGCACACGGTAAAGCGCAACAGCTGTGGCTGATAAAAAACAGCTGAGTGATATGAGTGGTAACAAGACACGTGACAACCCAGCTGATGAATGTAAACACACACACACACACTCACGCACACACCACGCGGTGAAGATAAACCCAAACAAACACACCCACTTCCCACACACACATGCAAGAAGAACAGATAGATCCACAACCGTAAAATATACACTGTGTATAAACACATGCAGGAATACTCATTTAAATTGAGAAAATATTTGTTTATTATTGGTTTACAATATAAAATCATGGTGTACGCAACAGTCTAAACAGTCAGTTTAACGATATATTTAAAATATTAATCACATTCTGGCCATTAAAGATCAGGCATGAATATATACACTCACCGGCCACTTTATTAGGTAGACCTTACTAATACTGGGTAGGACCCCCTTTTGTCTTCAGAACTGCCTTAATCTTTCATGGCATAGATTCAACAAGGTACTGGAAATATTCCTCAGAGATTTTGCTCCATATTGACATGATAGCATCACAAAGTTGGTGAAGATTTGTCAGCTGCACATCCATGATGTGAATCTCCCGTTCCACCACATCCCAAAGGTGCTCTATTGAGATCTGGTGACTGTGGAGGCACTTTGAGTACAGTGAACTCTTTGTCATGTTCAAGAAACCAGTCTGAGATGATTTGCGCTTTATGACATGGAGCATTATCCTGCTGGAAGTAGCCATCAGAACATGGGTACACTGTGAAGTCAAGTCAAGTTTATTTATAAAGCGATTTTTAAAAAAACAACAAGTGCTTACCAAAGTGCTGTACACACATACACCATCTAAAACAAAAGACAAATACAACAGACACATGACTCTCATATGACATTAAAAGCCAAAGAGTAAAAATGGGTTTTAAGACCAGATTTAAAAACAGAAAGGGTTGCGGCCTGCCTAACATGGAGAGGCAAATTATTACAGAGTTTGGGGGCCACCACTGAAAAGGCACGGTCCCCCCTGGTTTTTAACCTTGTGCGTGGAACAGCCAAAAGTAGCTGATCAGCACATCTCAGTGCCCTTGAAGGAATGTACAATTGGATTAATGAGGACAAGTATCTTGGTGCTTGTCCATTTAGGCATTTAAACACCAAAACTAAAATCTTAAAATGTATTCTCATTCTCATCCTATTCTGTGGTCATAGGGGATGGACAGGGTCAGCAACAATACTCAGGTAGGCTGTGGCGTTGACACAATGCTCAATTGATACTACTGGACCAAAAGTGTGCCAGGAAAATATCCCCCACACCATTACACCACCACCAGCCTGAACCGTTCAAGGCAGGATGGATCCATGCTTTCATGTTGTTGACGCCAAATTCTGACCCTACCATCCGAATGTTGCAGCAGAAATCGAGACTCATCAGACCAGGCAACGTTTTTCCAATCTTCTATTGTCCAATTTTGGTGAGCCTGTTACTGTTGCCTTTCTATCAGCTAGAACCAGTCTGGCCATTCTCCTCTGACCTCTAGCATCAATAAGGCATTTGCGCCCACAGAACTGCCGCTCACTGGATATTTTCTCTTTATCAGACTGTAAAGATTTCTGTAAACCCTAGAGATGGTTCCCAGTAGATCTGCAGTTTCTGGAAAAACTCAGAAATGGCCGGTGAGTGTATACTGCGATTGTAATTTTCGAAAGTATTAAATCGCTTTGTGAACATGTATTACCATTTGTTGAGTCTCCCAATATAGTTTGATATAGTGCTTGAACCTGAAAGCTGCTTTGCATGTTGCCACACTTAACAAGCGGATGGGAGCAAATGACTAAACAATATAGACTTCTGAAATCTTGTCGGTCAGTCAGAAATTGTCAAAAATTTAGTTTAGGTACTCTATACAATGCTTTTATGGAAACCGCATAATTAAAAACATGTTGATCTTTACAGGCTAGAAAATAATTGAAAAAAATAAAGAGGAAAAATGTGTACGTAGAGCTAATCTGACACAGATGATGAGAAATATCCAGTGACTTCAGTGGGAGAGAGCAGGAAATTGTCAGTGGGATCCGTGAGCACAGGATGACGTCTGGATTAAAGTGAATAATGAAATAATCCACTCATACGGATGAATATAATCAGTGGAGCTCTTCACATCATGTTGGGATAAAGGAGGAAAATCTGCTGTGAAAACACACACCAAAACACCCCCCGAGAGAGCCGTGCGTGTTTCTTTGAGTTCATCTGAGTTTGTGGCTCTATTGAAATGAGATCTGGTGAGTCACTGTCATGTTCCAGAAATCAGTGTTGGAAATGATTTGAGCGTATTATCCTGCCGAAGGAATAGATGTGCGCACAGTGGACTGAAAGGGACATTGTCAGCTTTAAAACTCAAGTACCAATGAAACGTTACAGATTTATCATGATTTGGTTTATTTCATGGTTTTAGGGTCACAGTTTCGCCATATGATATGTTCAGTTAAAAAATCAGGACACTGTCAAATACGGTTTTAAAGATCTCAATCTATCTGTTTATTATTAATCTTATTATTATTTAGTTTTACACAGCGAATGCCCCTCCAGCCGCTACCCAGTACTGGGAAACACCCATAGACACTCATTTAGAAACACACACTCATACACTACAGCCAACTTAGTATACCCAATTCACCTATAGCGCATGTGTTTGGACTGTGGGGGAAACCGGAGCACTCGAAGAAAAACCCATGCCAACACAGGGAGAACATGCAAACTCCACACAGAAATGCCAACTGACCCAGCCGGGACTTGAATTAGCAACCTTCTTGCTTTGAGACAACAGTGCTAACCAGTTCGGCTGCAACAACAAATCGATTAAAATCGATTACTAAAAGCGATGCCAAGAAATTTTATAATCGATTCGTCGCACGGAGACTTTGAATATTAAAAAATAATAATAATTTAGTTGAGCGTGGAGAGGAGTGAATGCACTCTGCCTCTCTTGCACACTGGTGCCAGCATAGTTCAGCTCCTCATAGACAGAACAGAGCAAAAAAACGAGCATAGGTAATGTTAAAGGAAAGATACATGGCGAAGGCAGAGAAATCTGTGCGACCCTAGTCATCCAAGTTGTGTGAGCATTTCATACTAAAACAAAAGTAGCATGACATGAACAATAGAAACATGATAAAAACATGTTTACAGTCTAACGACAAATGATGGCTTTGGTGTATATAGCTAATATTACCCTTCATGACAACTGGAGGAGAATTTTTTTATAACTCGTCGATTTCGTTTTTATTAAGTTATATTAAGTCTGCATAATTAAGGGCGTGGCCACTTGAGTGACAGCTAGGTCTCGCTGCTTGTTGTCTCGTCACCTCAGCTGATTCCAGCTGATAGGCCGCTGAACTCGGCGTATACATCATATATTTGTTTTGTTTAATGTTTCTTTACACAGTCACTTGCCTTTTGGAATTATTTCCCACATTTATCAGAGACTAAAGCATGCTGTGTGCACTTTATTGTGCTCACAAACCGTTCAAGTTGCCTCCATTTCCCTGGTGAGTGAAATTATATACTTATATACCATATCTATGAATGTATTTGTTTTACATGAGATAATTTATCATTTATAATTTTCTTTAGAGCTGTAAAGCACTCCAGAATCTGACAGATTGATTAGCTGTAGGCTAAAAAACAGTCATCAGAAACGTAGTCATACAGTGTTAGCCTGGATTTCATCAATAGCCCTGCATTTACTAACACAGACTATATTTAAAGTGTTTGGAAGTCATTCACATTTTCCTCCTGTTGAAAAACGTCATAAGAACAATGCTTAGTGGCTCAGTGTATTACAACCAAACTAATCTATTGTTGTTTTTAAAACAATGAACACTTTATTGATATAGTCTACAACCAAGCACATGTGGTCAGAACACAAATGAGTCGCAGGTAATGAAGTATTAAGCATTTCTCCCAATGAAAAGCCTGTCTAAGCAGAGTGCTAGCATGCGTCTGTAGCTCCGCTCACGCTCTGCCTCTTTGCCCTTGTTTGATATCCCACAGTTGGTGCGATGACACGTGAACAAAATGGCAACGGTTGGCCACGCCTACTTGTAGCTTTTTTTGCGTTGTTCAGAAACCAATGGGTGTTGTCACAATTACTACGTCCATATCTTTTACAGTCTATGGTTGGCTGGCCCTGAGCCAGAGAAAGATGTGTCATATTATCACAATTATGTAGTGTTTGTAACCAGCCAATGCTTATTTTAGGTTTTAAACATGTAAATACACACAAGTACTAGTAAAAGATTACATTTAGAGTTTGTAAAACATTATTATTCATATTAGATACATGTAGTGAAAGTAACAATAAAGTTCAATCTATTCCTCTCCCACCTGGCCAGAAACTTGCTTGCATGCATTTTGGGAGTAACTGGTGAATTTCCGTGCTGAATCCTGCGTGTTCTGCTTTTATGAATGAGGCATAAAATGGCGATGCCCATCTCACATTATAGATCATGATCAAGATCATTTACACGTCTTTTAAACAACTAAAACACTCACACGTTTTTGTGAATTGGAATATCAGGTAGTTGATGACATGATAAGCAAGCAAGCAGGCGTGTGAATATTGAGTGTTAACATTGAAAAGCATAATAAAAGGGATACATCTGTCACACAGCGCTATTGTGGCTGCGATGTGTCACGTGACAAACATGACGTGGCGCCACGGAAACAATAAGTGTGAACGCTCTAAAATAATGATGGCCCAAAAAAACTCCTTCCCGGGGCCAGATAGAATCTTTTAAACTGAGCAGTGAAAGGGTTAATAACAGAAGTAAAGCAGCAGTGGTTTAGTTACTTAGCATTGCAAGACTAAAGACACATTTTTATTCCCTCACCTCTTTTGGATCATTCATTTTTCCATCTGTTGTCATGTACAGCTACACTGCAAAATAGCTTTTCTTTCTTAGTCATTTCGTCTCGTTTCCAGTCCAAATATCTAAAAAATCTTAAATCAAGAACAGACAAGAAAAATGGCATGAGAAAATTAAGTGATGCTTAAAACGTCTGTTTGAGATTATATCTCCCATTGTTACCTCATTGTTACCCCATTGTTACCCCATTGGCAAATAATTTGGATTGTATTAAGCAAACAATCACTTAATTTTAAGGTGGGTTTTTTCAGGAAAAAAAGACAATTTCTTATGTTATTTCAAGTGTCTAGTATGTATCTTGATTCAATATATTTTTTAGATATTTGGATTGAAAACAGGACAAAACTACCGAGTTATTTATTAATATTTTTATTATTATTATTATTATTTTGAGCTCAGGGATGTTCAAGGACAACATGTTTGTGCACTTTCTAAAGATTGTAGGTCTGTTTTTGAATAAAGGGTTGGAAATTAACGCTCGATTCATTGAGTAATCGAAAAAACAATCGACAGATTAATCTATGTTTAAAATAATAATTAGTTGCAGCCCTACTAACCACTAAGCCACCATGATGTTTATATGCTAGAATATATGCAGAAAAAAAGAAAGAAAAGCAAAAAAATGCATGTAGAGCTAATCTGACCTGCTGATCTGAAATGCATGTAGAGCTAAAGAGGTAAACATCATCTTTAATCACAAATCTCTAACTATTTTTGTCTCATTAACGTTCCAGTCCACATTGCGATTGGGGTGTGTGTATGTGTGTGTTTCTTTTGACCAATCTCCAGTCCAAAGGGCTGCAAGACGACACTAAACAAACACACTGCAGGTCCTTAGATGACATCAGGGCCCCGTACAGAAGATCAGCACACACAAAAAATGCAGGAAAGCAGCAGATTACCACTTATAATAACCTGAATCAGCTGAGAGTGAATGAGAATTTAGGAGGTGCATTACAGGTTTACTGCCAAGAGCTTCTGTTAACCCTTATGTATTGTTCAAATTGACTCCCCTTTCAGTATGTTGGTGCCTGTTTTTACGCCATTGACTTCCATTATAATCACATTTTTTGATTGCAAAGCCATGACAGTACATAATTATGCATTCTTGATTGCTGATGGTTTATTCTGTTGGGAAAAGGTAAAATGTGTCAATCTTACTGTTGATCACCAGTTGCCACCATTAACCCTTTAGATACGCTAAAAGGTTTATGGCTTTTATATGGTTTTATGGAGTATAACAGCAAATTATAGTGTGTGTGCATAAATGCAATGATTATGTTTACTATGTTCTGATAGCTGAGCTGCTTATTTTGATTTTCTCAGACATATCGAAATAAGCGTGCACTGGTCACACACACTATATAACCCTATATAAAAGCCAGAAACTAAGCCGAAGCAAAATGAATGAATAAAGTGTTTTGAAAATGTAAATGTGCAGATTGTTTTCTGGACGTGTTGGGTTTTTGGGGTATGGTTGGGGTAGGTGGAGAGATTATACTATTTGTATTGTAGAAACATCATGTCTATGAGAGTCCCCACTGGGATAAAGGAAGAAGTGTTTGTGAATGAATGAGTGTGTGTGTGTGTGTGTGTGTGTGTGTGTGTGTGTGTGTGTGTGTGTGTGTGTGTGTGTGTGTATGCGTGTGTGTGTGTGTATGTGCTAGTGATGCTTGACGTACATGGGCTTTAGTGTGTACTTGTCTTTATTTCCCGGTGGGGACTTAAACCTGAATGCACACAAACTTGTGTCATCGTGGGGACCAAAATTACGTTTCCCATATATAAAACTCTTATAAAACAGACAGAATAAACTATTTTGAAACTATTTTGTAAAAGTGCAGATTGTTTCCTTTGAAAGTTGAGTTTAGGGGTAAGGTTGGGACAGGGGGAGAGAATAGGAAGTGTGTAGTAGAAACATCATTGCATCTATGAGAGTGAGGATATAAAGATATAAGCCTGTGTGTGTAGTTTGAGGAAGTGTCAGCTGCATTGGACTCAGCTGGTCATGAGAAACACATGCGTGCCACATGCTCAGCAGCTCCAGCACTTCCACAGCCAGAAGAAGAGCAGCTCTTTCTGTTCTGCAGCTCCATTAAAAGCTCACAGCTGTGAGTCTGTGTCACCATGACGGATCCACAGTGGAGCGTTTCAATGCTCACAACACAAAATGACTACATTTTACTCCAAAAAAAAAAAAAAAAAAAAACAGGGCCAGTGTAAGATTCTGATGGTATGATAATCTTGATGATTTGATAACCTTTTTTAATGTCTGGGTAAAAATAAATAAATAAATTCCCCAATTGAACACAATATTTTTAAGTATTTTGGAGCATTAAACAAACTAAATAATCAAAATAAATCATTGACTTGTGCTGTCTTCATTAGTTTGAACTTGAAAAGGCGTCTTAGGAGATCTTTCTTTTCTGTAAATATAAAGCAGAGCTGTCTAAAGTAGGGCCCATTGTAATCTTAGATTTGGCCCACCATCCTTTCTGAGAATGATGAAAAGCATTGGGGCAAATGCCTTTAACAGAGAGTTTATCAAATAGATTAGTAAGACATTAATAAAAAATGCTGTTAAAAGATTGTTAAAAGACTGGCATATTTATTCGCTAATTATTTTCTTTATTCTCTATTTTCACCTAGGGATACTCATCCTGAGACCACCAGAGATTATGCAGCGCCACTGATGTGATCCAAGACCTGTGAAGAGATGATCCCAAGGTTCCACAATACTGGACCAGGCCGTTTCCTGAATAGCAGCTGTGGTGGTCATGGATGAGTGGAGAGCATGCGTCTGACTTCTGTGACCTTCAGGGACAGCGGAGTCTTCGCTGACATCCAGCGTTCTCCAGCTTCCAGCGCCTAGACTGCAGCTCTGCACAAGACGTTTGGCCATAGGAGAAATGGTCATGCGAAATTGGCGTAAGTGAAGGATTTTATCCTTCACTCACGCCAATTGGTGAAGTTTTTTCTTCGCCGCTGTCATCACTGGCTTGCAGGGTTCGGGACTTGTCGGGACATCGCATTGATGGATTACTCTTCAGTGTTTGGACTCTCAGCACTGAATATTAAACCACAATGAACTGAACTGAACTTAAACTCTGATGGGATGTGTCTGTGTCCAGTACCATTCAGAGACTTGACTTGATGGGTCACATCAGGCTTTGCAGAACTGCATTGTGGATCCGTCGGCGCCGATTTAGTGATGACTTCTGATCGCTGCAGAAGTTGGGACTTTCTCAACTTTTCAAGTGCCGACGGAAGCTCAGAAATTAGCCGATTGATGACTAAATTCATTGGCTGACGCTGCTATGACGATCGCGTCAGCCCCAACTTCAGACACGCCCTCTGTCAAGCGCTGATGCTGAAGCCCCGTGTGAATGGGGTGTTACAGATTGTACCAATCACCTGAGGACCGGGGGAAGGGGTTGAAATTCCGGGAGTTTTCTGGGAGAAATGACAAACTGGAGGTGGGTCTGAAATACGAGAGACTCCCGGGAAAAATGGGGGTGTTGGCGGGTATGCTTACCTCCCTGACTTATCATCTCTCTTTTCTGCTTCATAGCATGCTTAGTCAAAATAAGATCATCATCATATTATAACTTTAGTTTTGTAGACTTGCAAAGCTCCCTACGTGCCGACACCTCAGCATAAACATTACTCTGGTTTCACAGCACGTAAGAGGCGTGTATTTTATCGGCGTGCATGTAAACAACCGGTATTCACACTTGAAGCAGAGCAATGCATGAGGCACACAGGAATGGTTTTCTGTGCACATGCGTTAGTTTTGCAGTGATGAAGACTTGTCTGTCCCTGGAGCGTCACAGGAATCAGTCTCATGCTCTGCACTCTTCCATGACCGCCACAGCAGATGCTCAGGATACGGCCTGGTCCAGGATTATGAAAACCTTGGGATCATCTCAATGATGGTCTTGGATCGCATATATATATATATAAACAGATTTAAATTTAATTTATTTATACTAAATAATTAAAATATGTTTTTGGGTAGAGGGGCATGGCCATTATGTCTAGCAATATCCCGTGGGTTACTTTAATGGGCTATATGATGATATAATTAATGACTTTGCAGCAAAAAAGGCAAGAAAGGTCATATGTAGTGAAATATTAGTAACATTTCAGTTTGTTTGTATGCTGTCTGAATTGTTTGTTTGAGACAATTACATGTGTTTCAATGGTAGTAATAAAAAGTCAACCACATAGTTTCTATATGGTTCTATTTTTTTTTTCAGGGGTGGGGGTGGAGAGGGTAGTTAGATGGTTCGCCCAGGGTGTCTTTTAAGAAAAATAGAAATTTCAGCAGTTTTAAAACCTTGAACATAGTAAACCTTAAAACGTCCCATGCCATTCCTGGACACTTCAACACATATTTTCAGATTTTACTTCTAAAAAAAGCAGGATATATCCAACAAGCTAAAAAAATGTGAGGATATAAATATGAAAATCAAAGCTTAAATATTCATACATCAAACATTTATTAATTTTCCTTTGGCTTAGTCCCTTATTTATCAGGGGTTGCCACAGTGGAATGAACCGCCAACTATTCCAGCATGTTTTACGCAGCGAATGCCTTTCTAGCTGCAACCCAGTGCTGGGAAACACTCATACACTCTCACATTCACATACACAGTCATACACTACAGCCAATTTAGTTCATCCAATTCATCTACAGCGCATGTGTTTGGACTCTGGGGGAAACCGGAGCACCTGGAGAAAACCCACACCAACACGGGGTGAATATACAAACTCCACACAGAAATATCAACTGACCCAGCTGGGACTCGAACCAGTGTCCTTCTTGCTGTAATAGCCACTGAGCCACCGTGCCAGCCCCTATATCAAACATACTGAACCACATTAGTGGCTGTGAATAACTGCAAAAAAGAAACATGTGTACAAAATTAACCTAAACAATATAAAGTAATAAAAAAAATCTGATTTATAGAGTCTCATGATCAGATGCATGCCTCCTACTGATCTCTGTGTTTGGCCTTTCTGAAGCGTCTTCACACAGAAGAGGTGTTTGGCAGAAGGTTTGCTGGTGATCAGAGCTCACAGACTCCTGCTCCTCACACAATGATCCGGCATATGTCCACCGACAAGAGCCAGAAAACACACACACACACACACAAACACACACACACACACACACACACACACACACACACACACACACACACACACGCGCACTCACGTGACCTCTGAACCAAGCCAGACCACATGTAGAGCTCAAATACATCATGATCTCATCTCTACAGGAGCCCCAGTGTGCTTTAACCCCCTTGGGAATGTTTTCATCCGCTCTGGGGTGATTTTGAGTCCTAATTTGGCCACAACTTTCCCAGTTTCAGCAAATAGAATGATTTTTGATGATAAATCTTATTTTGACACACATTTTAGGAAAATGCTTTGAACTTTTTAAAAATGTAATACACTTTGGGCAAATTGACTACCCTTTCATTTAGGGTTGGGCCGATAGACAATGCCATCGTCCATCGCCAATGGCCGATAAACTTCACGATGCTGAGCCGGCATCGCGATCCATCGCCTCCGCCCCACATTTACATTGATATGTAACGTATCATTTGCATTTTATCTTAATAGCAATAATGGTCTTTTCATGAGCTGTGTTAAATAATACATATAGCTGGCGCTTGCACAGCTGACATCGTGAGGATTAAATGAAGAATTATACAGTACCTCTCGCGCTTAAAATGTGTAGATTCAGTGGCAAACGCTGTTACCAGCAAACACTAAATCTGTCAGTGTTATTTTCATTCTCTCATCTTCAGCGCTTTACATTTTCGCGGTTGTAGCTCCTGTCATTTGAAGGCAGAAGGCATTGGCTAAGTGATTGACAGCTGATATTAACCAATCCATTTGCGTTCAGTTCTAAAGCAGTGGGCCAATAAAAAGAGCACAAGGGCAGGGCAAGCATTGCAGGCTTTTTTACTTCAGCAAGTTCACATAACAACTGTTTTAGCCTTGTCTGGAGCGCTGTGTTTGGCGTCTTTAGGTGCAAAGATGCATTCTGCATAAATGTCTCCTTAATCCGCCACACGGTGAAGATTTTGCAGTGAAAACAATTTATGCACTCGCACAAATGCTTCCAAATATATATTTTAAGTTGCATAAAATTTCGGGCGCATATGCGACCAAAACAGTCGAGCCCTAGCATCTTTACTTATTATTTTTTTCTCATAATAATAATACAATAAGGAAGTTATCATCAATCACAATCCAAATTACAGTGATCTCCAAACGAACTCTCGTCTCCTCCACCAGCTGTGGGAAAACGCCATTATAATGACACAGATCACTCCGCCTATTCATGCCAGAGTCCGTGGAACAAAGTGATTGACAGGTGATTGACAGGTGGTAATTTGTGTGTAAATTTATTTATTTATGATTTGGTTATGGGTAAAGCAAAGACCTCGTGGGTCAGGTAGTGAAAACAGTAGGCTACAATTAATTCGTTACGAATTAATTTATATTTAACAACAACCATCCCCACCCCCGCTTACGACAACGATGCCATCGTCCATCGCGATGTTTCACATTAGACATAGTACGATGCCAAATTGGTCAACATCGCCCAACCCTACTTTCATTATGTTGGTGGCTGTTTTTTGACATTCCATTGACTTCCATTATAAAGCCACGACACCATATAATCATGCATTCTTGATTGTTCGTGGTTTTCCTAGTTGAGAAGAGGTAAAACCTTTCATTTTTACTGTTGATCGTCATCTATAGTGCAATAAAAGCATTTTACTTTTCTTTATAAACTTGCAGAGTTGCAGCAATGATTTGTCCATGTCATCATCTGAGAAAACAGTTGATGGTCACCTAGTTACAAAAGACGCAAGCAGACCGCGAGCACAAAGTCCATTGTAAATGGTCAAGGAATCCAAGCACATACGCTTGTCACTTCAGGGTAGAATAACAACACATGTGAAAATGAGTGCCGTAAATAAAAAAAAGGATGCAAGGATGTCGCCAGAGTGGCTTTTTGGTTTCTTTTCTTGTGCATCCCAGCCACTAGCTCCCCCATCTGAAAGATTTTTAGCATGGGGGTAATGTATTCATTCAACTTCACAGTTTATAATGTTGCAGAATGCATTTTAATAATGATGGTTTGTTCCTTTATAATGGAAGTCAATGGGGCAAAAACAGCCTCTAACATAATGAAAGAGTAGTCAATTTGAACAGTACACAAGAGTTAAACATACTTACAGAAGTCATAGGGCACTAATGACTGCTGCCTTACGTTCATTCATACAAAATATATGGTTTTTTTCTGATTCGCATTTTAACACACCGCATGAAACGCTCACAGATGACTTTATTTTGCTCTTTGTGTCTGGTTGACTTTGAAAGTTGCATGTTTAAGAGGTTTATCAGCAAATGCCATTTAGTTTACATCACAGCCTAATAAAACCACCCTTCAGAACTTTCTAAATGTCATGCAAATGTTAGTATCACCTCATTATTTGCTACTAACTGGTTCTAGACAGATGCAGACTGCATTAATAATTGGACAATTGCACTGGATTAAAAAACACCCCTAAAAACAGAAATTTTCCAGATAATTTCACTAGAAGATAATGCCTGTGGAGCAACTGCACAATACATAACAAAGAAAAATAAGTTAAGATATGAAAAGAAAATTAATTCATTCATTTTCCTTTGTCTTTTTCTCTATTTCAGGTGTTGCCACAGTGGTATGAACCACCAACTATTCCAGCATATGTTTCCAGCTGCAAATCATCACTGGGAAACACCCATTCACACACATACACTATGGCTAATTTAGCTTATTAAATTCACCTATAGTGCATGTGTTTGGACTGTGGGGGAAACCAGAGCACCCCAAGGAAACCCACACCAACATGAGGAGAACATGCAAACTCCACACAGAAATGCCAACTGGCCCAGCCAGGACTCAAACCAGCGACATTCTTGCTGGGAGGCGACAGTGCTAACCATTAAGACCACCGTGTCCCCCTGAAATATTCATTCTTAAATGAGCAGCACAGTGGCTCAGTGGTTAGCACTGTCGCCTCACAGCAAGAAGGTTGCTGATTCAAGTCCCGGCCGGGTCAACTGGCATTACTGTGTACAGTGTGCATGTTCTCCCCATGTTGGCTTGAAAATAATTGAATGACATAATTTGAACAAAATATAGCAAAATAAAACCATTTTTTCAATATTCATACATGCATTTCACATATTTATATAGGCTAAAAACTAAATTTAAAGTCTAAAACTGACCCTTTTGGGCTTTGATCCTAATTGTGCCAATTTGGTGACTGTAGCTTTAAATTCAAATGAGATTGTGCTCTTTTACAGACAAGGGCGGAGCTACAAATACAAATACAAATATGTGTCAGCATAGTGGCAGATTGCTAATGAGGGAAAGATGGTCACTAGTGGGCGAGGCTTTTCCCCTCTGATGACATGTACAAAGGGAGAATGTCAATCAAAGTGTTTCTTTCTGCACACTGAAAAAAAAATTAACAAAATGTACCATGAGAATCTGGTTATATTCACAGACTGTTGCTATATACTGTATTTAAATCCCTTATAAAAGTGAATAATAGATCCCCTTTAAGAGTTAGATATATCCTACAGCATACTAAAATATTAAAAACACAGAATGCGAGAGTCTGTGGTCTTCATGCTTCATGCAACTGCTCTTCTTTTTTGTTTTTTTAAATCATCTACTAAAGCTGTTGAAGGCCACACATGACGGATTGGTCACGCTCTGAATAAAGCTCATGCTCACAGCTTCATCCAGGTTATGGATCGCTCTTTTTGCTTCAGTCTTTTCAGTCTCCTCTTGTGCATAAGAAATCACCCCCCTTTCCTCCAGAGACTACCTGAACCGCAATGATCTGTGACTCCCAGCCGCTCCGATTTACACATCCGCAAGGACGGCTGGAGGAAGCCAGGGCAAATTAGCCGTGCTGAAGGCCAAATGTGTGATGTGGATGAGCCTGATCTTCCTTCAGAATGAGGCAGACGATCCCTAATGAAGGGTGAACATGCACAAACTACATGATTAATCACATTGCAGGCCTTCATCCCTGCATCAAGGCCACCGCACAAGCATCCAGAAACATTCTGAACACAGACTAGAAAAACTTGCATTGAAAAGCTATCACTTTTGTTAAAATCGAATGCAACTAAATGTTCGATCTAGGGTTGCACGATATATCGAAAAATGTATCATTATCACGATAATGGTCCATTAAAGCACTTCAATGGTATATGCAGCCCTTCAATATAGGACTGCACAATATAAGGAAAAAAGTATCATTGTGATAATGATATATATTTAAACCCTTCAATGGCATTTGCAGCCCTTCAATCTAGGGCTGTCCCATATATATCGAAAAAAGTATCGTCATTGCGATAATGGTGTATTAAAACCCTTTAACAGTATATGCACCCCTTCAATCTAGGGCTGTCCGACATATCTAAAAAAAAGTATCATTATTTCGATAATGGTATATTAAAACCCTTCAATGATATGTGCAGCCCTTTAATCTAGGGCTGCCCGATACATAGAAAAAAGTATCATTATTGTGATAATGGTATGTTAAAACCCGTTAATGGTTTATGCAACTCTTCGATCTAGGGCTGCACAATATATCGAAAAAGTATCGATATTGTATATATGGTATATTAAAGCTCGTTAATGGTTTATGTAGCCCTTCGATCTAGCGCTGCAGGACATATTGGAAAAAGTATCGTTATTGCGATAATGGTATATTAAAGCTCTTTAATTGTATGTGCAGCTCTTCAACCTAAAGCTGCCCGATATATCGAGAAAAGTATCGTTATCGTGATATTGGTATATTAAAACCCTTCAATGGTATATGCAGTCCTTCGATCTAGGGCTGCATGATATATTGAAAAAAATATCGTTATTGCAATAATGGTATAACAAGAAAGATTGATATCGCAATATTCAACATCAATATGGCATAGTTTTCCGGCTTCGTGCAGCTCTAGTTCATTCCACCCCATACAGTTGTTGAGTTGAAATTGCAAGGAAGGCTATAATGGTGGCAAATGGAGAATTACAGGCTACTAAAGGTCAGTGTGATCCGAAGAGCTTTCACATCGTTGAGGAAGTTAAAGTGATTCAGTGGTGTGTTAATGGTGCTGCTCTCCTGTGTGTTAAACAGCACTCTTCAAACTGAACTCCAGCAGGGGAAACAGTTTTACA